>JALDNG010001144.1:0-116818 GCA_024349245.1 Neodontobutis hainanensis
ATTCAAACTTATTTTGAAATTTTTTAAACACTGTTTTTCCTCTGTGTGCTCACCGGGATAGACCTCTTTTTAGAAACTATACTTTTAATAGGAACCCAATTACAGGTTCGTCCAGCCTATGCTAAGATTGTGGTTTCTTGTAAAATTCTCACCTTACTCTCTGCACATGAGAGAAATATTTTATTTTCGCAATCAGTTCAGACGAAGTTCTTCGTATCTTTCGATCTCAACAGAAATTGAAAGGGTTTAAAAGTTAATAGATGCTTGATATTTCAACAAATTTTATATTGTTGGAATTTAATTCAGAAAAGCCATTGATGGTAAAATAACAAAAGATCTTTCAATTTTTCTAATCCTGTTAATATTTTACGAATTATCATAATTTAAAATTATTTTTGTTCTCATCTGATGATAATAATAGTCAAAAGTAAACTCATTTTAAAATCTTTAATTAAAAATTTTCTAACTCAAACGAAAATAATTTTTTAATTATCAAAAAATTTTCTATGGTTTGACTTCTGGAAGGTAATGATCGTTTTTTTAAGTTTTGCCACACGGTATTTGATACTTCTCATAAATATCTTTGGAAAATTAAAAATAAAATTTTTTCTTTTTTAATTCTCTTTAAATAACTTTGATTTCCCAATTATATGTTCAGTTTTTTTATTAACTGATTAATTTTATCTTTATTTATTTTGAAATACGCCTTCAATTTGAGTTTATTGAATTTGATGAATGATCTTAGATAATTGATATTTTTACAATACGTCACATTTTTCTTTTTATAAAAAATTTCTTCATAAATAGTTAAAAATTTGTGTCGTCTTTACAGTCGCAAATTACGAAAACAGGATCAATTTATCGATTGAAGTTAAATGCTTTTGTGTTAAATAATGACATTATTCTGGTCCTGTATGATTAAGCAATTTGAATTATTCCCATTAGAGAACTTGGATATTGTTTATGTTCAGTTTGAAATTTTTAATAAGCATCAAAAGCATCACACCTCAAAAATTCTATATCGATATAAAAGCATGTCAGTGAAATCCAATGTATGCTATATTTCTATGTTAGCTTATATGTTTAAAATTTGATATCAACTATTTTTATAAAATTTTTTAATGGGAAGAAATCATAAATTTAGGAAAGTACAACCCTGCAAAAAATAATTAGTAAATCATTTTTTATTCAATGAAAATATCATAAAAATGGAATTATTAACTATTATCTTTGTTTTTCTCAAAATAAAATTTGAAGTACAATAAAATAATCCAATGCAACAAAATGTTCAGAATAAAATAGTTTAAAAAGTGCAGTTAATTCATTTTTCAATGCGAAAACGACTTTAGGACAACAAATTTTTATATATGTGCACTAAATTTAACCAGTCAGCGTAATCTAACAGACTAATAATTTATCGAAACCAAATTATATATCAATCTTAAAGAAAATTTTCGGACACATATACAATTAATGAAACCTTATAGTCAAAAAATAATGTTTATTATTGATTCCTTTTGGCTCGAGTTCAGGTTTAGGTATTGTTTGAGAAGATATTTAAGCATACTTAAAATTCATTACTTTACGATTTAAACAAATAAATCTAAGCGTCAAAGAAAATTGTTTGAAGTTAACGCTGAGGCCAAAATGCGATTATTTTCCTCCCATATTGATGAAATGATTCGTTTTTCCTGTGTTTTTAAGAACAAATCCTTCAAAAATGTTTTATTTGTGGGAATAATCTTAAAGAAATGTTATGATAATTGAAAAACGAAAAAATTACTTTTCAGAAATTTATAAGTTAACAACTCATTCGAATAATTTATTTTAGGGAATCTTCTTTATTCTAGCATTTATCTTGCAAAACCAAATAAATATTTGAGCTATATTACCACCTAAATAAAAACTGAAAAATAATCTCTTTTTATAATTTTACTTGAGAGAAGTCAAAAAGTAGCTTTGTAAGAGTATAAATGAGGTTCTATTTCATAAAAAAATCGTAACATAATAAGAATTGTTAAGCAAAAAACGAAGAATTAGTGTCAATAAAACCAACCAAATCAGAGTATAATTTTCAAGAAAAATCCTCAATAAATGACCAGATAATTAATAAAACGTAATTTAAAAGATATATCAAAATAAAGACAATATTCTAAAATAAAACCTTTCGATGAAATTTCGTATTAAATCAATAACAAATAAAAACAAACTCAAATTATAAATATTTTTATCATGAGTGTAATACGAGCTGATTTGTGAAGAAACGCAATTTGTCGATGTTATTATTTTTCCTATCATCGTCAAAAATACTGGGGGAGGAAACCATCAAAGGATATATCTTTTAATTTGACGGTAATATGAGACATTCTTACAATTATTCGAGGCCTTCAACAAATTTGTTAAGGTCAACGTGATCCATCTTAAGAAATAACTCATTAAATTATTTTTGAAATTCATATGAATCAAAATTGTTGTTTGGTATCTATCGTGTGTAAGGTGTGCGAGATACCAAGGCTCTCAGTTGAAAAAAAGTTTGCAATACCCCTAAGATCATTTTAACAAAAGGCCATTTTTATAAAAAAAAGTATACAGGTTTTGAATGACGAGAAGCTTTCAATATTTTGTCTTATTAGTATAGCAGTCAATTTCCGAGGGATAGTTTAATGATTTCCTTTCTGATAATCTCCGCGATATGTTCATATTTTGCCTAAAAATCATGATGAATAATGTTTGAAAAGTTTTACTCATGGGATCTGAGCTCGGTTACAAACAAAACCTGCGATATTCCAGTTATACTGAATGCGCGATACAAGAATCTGCAAAAATTTGATGAAACCCATGGATAATGATATTTAAAACATACGAACAACTGGATACAAGATAATTAAAAGATTTTTGGACTAAATGTCATTCAAAAGATACTATTTGTCACCATTATGAAATCAGGTCCCACATCATACATGTATTGTGAAAGCTTAAATCAAAACAATAAAGACGTGAAACTCAAAATAACAATAAATTTTAAGATTCTAAAAGTGCAGATAATGTACTCCTGTTAATAAATTTCTTTTTATTAATCAAATTCCCTTTATGTTTGAGATTGACGCGTGGTCTTCGGTTATAAAGATGGATTAAAAGCCTTTTCTGTTCTTCACCCAGAATTTTAATTTTCTAAATAACTCTTTTCAAAGTTTAATAGACCGCGCGATAATCCTATAAATGCAAAAATGCTATTCGTCAAAATAAATACAGGAAGTTGAATTTTCAGACATATATATGCGAACATGATCCTAAATAAATGGCTGGCTATTTGATAATTAAACTATTTAATTTTATCGAAAAGAGAATTTCTCGACTAAAATATAAATTAATGAGGACGTTTTAATTAAAATCTATCCAGATCTATTTTTCCTGAATATGGTTGTATGAAATAATATGTGGAAAATGTTAAGCTAAAGCGGACAGATTCATTGTTAAAGTCAATACAAATTACGTATGTCAAGAAACAGATGATTGAGAATGAATTTGATGATATGATGACGAAATAAGTTATCGTCAACTGGAATTTCAGCGATAATGCATTGCATTTTATTTTTCCAACTTAAAAATTTCCACGTTATTATTCTATGAGATTTTCAGATTTTGTTGAATATGAATTTTCAAATTGACAAAAATATGATTTTGTATAAAGATTGATTGATAAAAACCTATGAGTTTAGTGTTTGATAAAAATGATTTAGTTTCAGCGTCACAAATAAGAATTAAGGACAAATCCCAGAATATTCTTGTTATAAACACTCAAAGGCGCTGTTTTAAATTTACGCAACTTCCATTTATAATGGTCTCGCATTCATCCATATGGCAGCATGGTATGAATTAACTTTTAGGAAGATCGTTTCTTATCAGATGCTATTTCGACAATATTATAGAATATGGGAAATCAGGAGAAGAACTTCTGGACATAAAATAATTTTTCCGCATCCTCATTAGTTTTCCCGGAATAAAAAGTAGATTGCTCAATATTCGTGAAAAAGAGTAAAAGTGGGAGGTCATTTTCTCAAAAAACGAACAAAATGATTTCAATAAAGATTTGAAGATATCCAATATACGCTGGAGCCTAAGGAAAACCCTAACTATGGATTCTTTGTGTCCTAATGTATTACGATATGCAAAATATTATATATTACATATCTATGTTCGATACATTTTTTGAACTTTTAAAGATATATAATAAATTTGAATGTTATGGATAACGTTCTGATGCCTTCAGAATTGACAAATTCATAAATTGCAAAAAATACTAAAATAAATTTTAAAACCAGTCTCCTGAAAGATAATTGGCTCTGAATGAATCTTCCTGAAATATCGGAGGTGTGATCTAATATAAATTTCCTGATGGGGAAAGTAGATCGATAGTCTTCGTTGAGTCTTTATTACGCAGTGGAAAAGTACAGCTCAGAAATAGAAGGTCAATGTTTGATATGGGCTGAAGACAAGTTTATTAACTACCTCGAAAACAGAAAATTTATTTTATACACTGGCCATCAACAGGTTAAATGAATTTTATGCAGTAAAAAAGGCATCCTCAAACGGATCTCAAAGAATTTAACATCGAACTATCTCCTTATCACGGTAATTATTTGAACATAATTAAACTCTTCTCAAAGTATATTCAAAAGCTGAATCATTTTCAAAATTACACTTCCCGCGGAATTTTAGCGAGATTTAAACAGGATATATATCGAAGGTAAAATACACAAAGAATTTTATAAAAATCGTAAAGATAAAATTGGCGAAACTTCAAAGGACGCATATTCGATCATAAGCTTTGAAAATTAGATTTTAAATTGGATTTGCGATTTGATAATAAGCCACTATTAGCATTATGGGGCTCAAAAATGAGATATCAGCTTTTGATGGTGGTTAAACAATGAATAATAGACTGATTATTCCAAAGTTTGTTCATAACTCAATTTTAAAACACCAAAATTAATATCTAAAGATAGAGAAGACAAAATAACTCTCTCGTAACCAATTGAAGTTACGTTGAATTAATGGTAACATTGAACTATGATTGTAAACTGTCAAATTTACCAACATCAAAAATAAATGCCTTCCACTGCTCTTATCCAAATTTACGATGTATCAAAATATCCCATAGTGATGATATTCTTTTTTTGAAAGTCTAATGTATGAGAGTATATTAAGGATGATAAAAGACGAATATTCGAATATTTAAGAGGTATAATAGTGTCGAAATATATATCTGAAGATATAACCAATGTGGATAAGAAATCTTCTGGTGAATTGATATTTCACTAAATGTCATAACAGACCCTGGTTTTTATCCTTATCATTTTTGCAATAAATGATTAAAAGTAATATCCTGCATATTGCATACCGCTTCTATTTCTCTGAATCAGATTGACTCGATAAACGATTCAGTCAAATAATGAAAAAATCCCTTAGACAAACCTCTGATTGTATGATCTGTATCAACAACAAAATTTTTCTTTTCTTTTAGAAATTCAATCCATTAGAAATCTTATCTTTAACACGCAAAAAGGGCTTTCGAGAGGAAAATACATCGCTTGTTATTTAAACTTGGCCAAATAAATTCTAAAAACAAGTATATATTACTTTTAGTCAATAATACCATTTGAAAACTTTTAGTACTCCAACCTAAGTATAAAAACCAAGAATGAAAGGCTGGAATGATCATGTGAGTTATAGGAACTCATGTTTAGGTTTTAAATGTTGAGGAATAAGAGTCTTATCTGTCATGAAATTGTTTACAAAAAAGGTAGAGTACAAACAGTTCATTCTTAATTTCAAATTGAATCTATATGTGTCAGTTTCAGAACGTTTAGAAAGGAAACGATAACCAACTCTTTTATTCAAATACTACTCAAATTTTACAAAGACGTTACTTAAGAAACCTTCAAAGATCTTTGTGATAATACTTACAATTTATTAGCTGAATCTTTTATCAATAGATTATAAGTCCGCAGGTCTCATTTAAAATTAAAAGAAATATTAAAACTGGGTTTGTAGTGTAACGTGTATCGTCATATCGACTTACGCCGCAAAAACTGTATTTTTCATACCATCATTTCAAAATATCTTGTCTCAAATTTTTGTTTAATTAATCTGATTAGGATTGAGGTTGTCCTGAGTCTCTGCGCACTAAAATTTTTATTTTTTAATCAAGGTTTATTATATTCATACTTAGGTTATATATAATAAAGTTTATTTTTCTGCACTTGCCTATTTTATGAAAGCTGAGAACAATACAATATCTTTGAAAAATATTTTAATTTTAAATCTATTTATCTCAATGATTAATCTATTTATGTTTCGATGGATCGTTTTTAAAAATTTCAAAATCAATATATCCTCAAAGGAAATAAATTTTGACAATTACTTCTGAATAATTTTGTGGGATGAGCCTGATTATTTTTCTCATATTTCATTTCTATTTTATTAATATTTCAAAACTCTCAAAATTACTTTAATCTACCTTAACAAGGAGTATATTTTAGAAAATATTTTTTATCTGAATTTAAAACTTTCGAAGAAGAATCAGCAAGAATAGAACATGTTACTTCAGTCAAAATTTCCTCTGAGTTTTTTCGAATGAGTCTTGAAATTTAATCTATCTCAAACAATGGAGTTTGAATGTTTAGAACATTTAAATTCTAATAAGCTGAAAATGTCCTTTTTATTAAATTATCCTTTTTTAAACGCTGGGAGTAATTC
The DNA here is from genome assembly GCA_024349245.1 of Neodontobutis hainanensis. Lineage (NCBI taxonomy): Eukaryota > Metazoa > Chordata > Actinopteri > Gobiiformes > Odontobutidae > Neodontobutis > Neodontobutis hainanensis. Next base: position 6,760 of record JALDNG010001144.1, read on the forward strand.
CTCGTCATAATATCGAACAATCTCACAAATAAATTTCTGTGAAAATAAAAATAAATCTCGATTCATCAACACAAAATAATCATTTTTGTTGAACTAACGTATGAGGAAAACACAAGCTCCGATGTCTTTGTCGCGAAATTTTTTATTTTTATATTGATACTTGTAAGTCTAGATGATCAGGCGTTCAATTTATGATATCTACATTTAAAATATCTTAATCTTTACGAATGCTTTCATTTTAAATTTTGGAACATTCTAAATGAAAGTTTGTAAACTAATCGAAATTAAAAATATTTTTGAAAAATAAATGTATTTTCAAAGTTTATTCTCAAAAAATGTCATTAAATCTTTTTTTATATCTTTGACGTATTAAATACCGTTATCCTAAAAAATATGAAATCATTCTCATATTTTTTATGAAGATCATGTTGAAGTAGTCTTTATTTTGACAAAGCCTCTTCTGGTTTTAATGAGGTGTTTGATTTGAGATCGTAAGGTTATAATATGGGCAGAACAACCCTCCGAATATTAAGAACAAGACTGTATGTACCTTAACCCTTCAATATCAAAGATCGTGGGGGTATGCCATCTCTGAGGTTAAGTAACAGGTAGAAAGTATAAAATATATTAAAATTTTGCAACCTGCTCACAAAGAAATCTTGAAAATGGGTCTACCTTAATAAAAACTCTTTTTACTTGATACCGTGAGGCACATACAGATATCCTTGTTTTATTTCAATATGTATATTTTGGTTTGAGGTTACTGAGATTTAATATAACACCTTAAATGTGGTTAGTTTGGGAATATATTCCATGATGTGATTTGTCTCCTCTATATTTTTCAATGGTCATACATTAACACAAGATTTTTGCTTTTTCTTTAAATACTTGGGATGTATTTATGTGATGATTTTTTGAATGAAAAATTAATTTGTGAAAATATAACCTTTTTAATCGCATTTTGGTTTTTTTCAGCTATAGAATTAAATTTAATGCTGATGAAGTTGAATTTTAAAAATATTCATGTCAGACTAGAGATTATTTTATTGCTGACGTCATATCAGTGTATTAATTTCCTCGAGAAGATTCTATTTCACTCTCATTTTATCTTATAATTTTGTTGTTTTTTCCAATGTAGAGTATGTTTCATCTTCGATAACATTTAAATTTTGATTGTTCACCCTCTATGATTTGTTTTTCATCATAATCTTTTTTCGAGGTGGCGCTATTATTTTATCTCCACATAAATATAAATATACGAAAATTTTAAAAATTAAAGTTTTTGATGAATTTTGTCCAATATTTGTAATTTATTTTGAGGTGTTAAATTATAAGTGTCAGCTTTTGTTAATCGATAGCAAATGTAAAATACATTTTATTTGACATTTCTTAAAAATATATGTGTTTCATAAATATTCTTTTTATGAGGATTTCTGAAAGAATAATTCAAAAAATATGAACAAAACAGAAGGACCACGTAAAATACCATAAAAACGCATAGTTTCTCAATGTTTATGAAAAGCACAATGAATTAAATTCAACAAATATCTTTATAAAAATAGATGTCGAAGTATTTCATCTCTTAAAATGGTAAATTAGAGAAATACTGAATAGCGCAAACGTTTGAATTTCAAAGATCAAAATTTTATTAATACGTGAATTTAAGCTATAAATCTGGCGTGACAAATAATGTCGAACGATAAATTTCATTCTTATTAAAAAGGCATTCTTGCTGAAAGCAGATTATTTTCTCATGGATTTTAAAATAAAACCCATTCTGTTTTTCATCTTATATTTTGTGGTGGTAAAGTTGGACCCTATCAAACAAGATAACACGGACTTATATCCAAAAGCAAAAAGCGGTGTTATTTCATTGAACTTTGAAACTTTGTTGACTTTTTTAAATTATTCTTTAAATCCAACAATAGTTGAGTTTTATGCTTCTTGGTGTGGGGTGTGTATCACATTCTCAAAGGACTACGAACAGTTCCAAAAAGAAGTGGAAAGTATGTTTTAAAACATATTTTAATTTAAATATTTTTATTTTAGACTGGGGGATTTACGTGGCTGCTATCAATTGTGCAGCACCTGAAAATTCAAAAACCTGTATGAATTATAAAGTAGATAGCTATCCATCTATTAGAGTAAAATAAAAATTATGTTTAGCTCTTCAATTGTAAAGAAAATATTGATAATAATCAATATACAGAAATTAGCAGTCAGTTATTTGTAGAATTCAGATTTTAGTGCATCTTGGACATTGCAAACATTACGTTTATTGGTTGCAAGTTTCATTGTCAACCAAATACAGTGCAAACCTGTTGTTTTTAGCTCTTACGATTTTAAGTTTTTCGTTTTGCTCAATATTTAGTGAGAAGTTTTGGAACACTTTCAAAGATGGTTCGACTGCATTTACAACACTTATTGTTGTTTTAGGAACAGAAGCTGATTCATCTCTTGTCGACGCAGTAAAATTAACGATATATTTAGATATCTCTCGATTTAAGAATTTGCAATAGAATTTTTACCACGCTTTTAAATGTTAAAAATGTTTGAAATGACTTTTAAAAAAGACTGAATTTGTGTCTGTATTCGGAAATTTTACTGCTCCGACAATTTTCTCTGTGAACAGCTCAAAACAAGTTAGAATAGTATCAAATGAGTATGAATGTTATTCTCCGTCTTAGTTTAAATGATTATGGATTAATTAGAAACAAACTAATTGAAGCTGTCAATAACGAATGCCCAGAAATAGCAACATTGAAAAATTTCCCTTACGTAGCTAAAGCTTCAACAAACAAAATAACGCCAAAGTAATACTTTGAGTGATTCAGATTACGTCAAATAACTTATATCGACACAACAGATATAATCAGTGGCATTGGAATGGCGTTAAGAGAAGAGATATCTAGAAAGCCAATCGATCCATCATTGATTCCTGTAATTCAAAGATTCCTCAATGTTATTGTTGAGGTTTTCGACGTTGGTAAGTTTAGTGTTTATACTGGCAAAAACCACAAGAGGAATTTCTCATCGATCTTAGAAAGTGGTTTATCGAAAAAGGAACACGATAACAACAGATGAATGGGTAGCATACATGAATTCTCATGATGTATTTAAAATTGTGTTATCTCTAGGCTTTGATGGTTTTCCCTTCCAAAAAACAATGGGTATCTTGCAAAGGATCCCTCCCATATTTGAGGGGATTTCCATGTTCTCTCTGGTTATCGTTCCATACTATGACAGTAAAATGCGAAAACGCAACCAATCAAACTCAAATAAATTCTTTAGAAGTCTTAAAAAGCATGCGGGGATATATTACAAACTATTTCGGATGCAAATTATGTCGGGAAAACTTCCAAAATCTTACAAAAGACTTCCAAGATGTTGTCAAAGATGGAGAAGGAGGAATGATGTTTGTCTTTTTTAATATTGAGGTACTTATGGAATGCTCATAATGTGGTTAATGCTAGGCTCCGAATTGAAACTTCTGCTGATCCATCTTCTCCTAAAATTCAATTTCCTTCAATAATAATGTGCCCAAAGTGCAGAAATACGGAAAGTTTGGATAAAAATGAGATATTCATCTCACAACCAGGACATGGTGTACTTCCGATAAAGTGGAACCGACAAAATGTAGCTCAATTCATGAGAAAACACTACAGTCTAGATAATATGAAAATTGCAGAAACACAACTAATTGTGAAAAAAAATAGAGTTATGCCCTCCTTTATCGTAAGTGTTTTGAAAAATTGATTTTATACAACATGGATAATTCGTCATTAACATTATTCACATTGATATGAAGTATATCATTTAAATTTCCTCAATAATTTTTAATCTATAATTTTAGGAAATGAAAAAATAAATCAATGGCATACACATCCAAAAACTATCAGCACAATAATTTTTATCAAACGCAAATATTTTAAAATTAATTGTTCAATTTAATCTTATGTATTTTTTTCTACTAATCAAATATTTATCTTCGTAACATAGAAGAATCTAATAAAAATTACTTTGCTTCGGCTTACAGAATATGAAATGTAAATAGTTTATAAATTTTTATATTTTGTAAAAATCAAGCAGATTTGTATAAATTAAGAGATATTTAATTTTTAGTTTTCAAAATGTTACTTTATTTTTTCTGTAACCTTTTAAAGTTTTGAACATTCAAGTATTTGGATAAAGTGAATTTTAACGGATAAAGGTTGAAACTGCAGTTTAGTTAAACTACTGTCAAAAAATATACCAGTTATATATCATCATTCAGAACTTAAAGTTCTCCTAAAATTCGTTTTCGGCGAATTTCAGGTTTACGGTGTGTTGCAGATATGTTCGTTTTATTATTATGGTTTCAAAATACGGTTGAAATTATCAAAAAATAGAGCCCTATTTATAATTCATTCAAATAATATTTTTTTCATTTAATTTAAAAATCGAATTTTAATCGCTATAATTCAATATTTTTTGAAATTTTCAGAAATTGGGTAATACATTTCAAGCACGCTGAATACTCCGAATAAATCTTTAAATTACAGGGTGCGAAAAACTGGAATTATTTTTGAGTTCTCTTCAGAATATCTGAAACCAATCAATAAAGATTGATTTATTTTATTCACTTTCACCATTATTTTGAACCAATAATCCACATTTATTTTGAGGTTATAAAAATCTTAAAGTTGATTTGAAAAAAGTTAATAATGGTGAATATTTGAGAATTGTGACAGTATCAAAAAATCAATAATTATTTTTCTCTTGGTTACTGTACTTAATTATTGTGAGAATCGAATTTTATTGTTTCTATGTCCGATATAATATTTGATGATTTTTTAATTTTTGTAAAATTAAAGAATTTAACATTGATGTAAATTATTTAATAAGTTGATATTTTCACAATATTATTGTGGAAATCTATGATTTCAAATCATTAGAAGGCCTTTTATTACCAGATTTACTTAGATCCTCAAGTTCATTTCCTCTATTTTCCTTAATTTTATCATTTTTAATTAAATTATGTTGATTTTACAAATATCGACTGCAGAATTTTAAAATATTTCACATAGAATGGATTTTAATGCACAATATGTTCTTGATATAGATAATATTAATTTAGCGTTAATTTAAGGTTTATAAATAAACACTTTAAAAATACGTTTAACGATTTAATATCATTCCTAACGAATAATTTGTAACGATTTTTCAAGCTGATGACTTTCAGCTAATTCTCCTTTATCGTTGATAGATAAACTGGGTTGTATTCTCTCCATATAATCAAAAAATAATGTATATAACTTAAAATAATTAAGTCCTCTTCGTTTGTAAGTGAGATATTGTCAAATAATTCAGATTTAATTGTTAAAGTTCTTTACAAATAGACCAGTTGTTTTTATGTGTCAAATTGGGGGAACGGGGGAGGCTGTTAACGGAAATACATGTATATAAGCCCTCTCTGAAGAATTTACATTCGAAAACCTTATTCGGAACTTTTCCGAATAAGTTTTAATGATCTTTGATTTTAAAAATAGTTAGATTAACTCTAAATTGCAAAAATACATTATAGATATCTTTATTCAATGAAATTTTAACGTTGTAAAAAAGTATTTAGAATTAAGATGAATTATTTTTTCCACGTTGTAGAAAATTGTAACCCACAATGAAAAAACTATCCAAAAATTGAACTCGAAAAGTTAAAGTCGAGATGTTATTGTGTAAAACGGGAGAAATATTATATTATTGTATCCTTAAAACTCACAAAATTTCTACTATAATACTACCAAAAAATAATGAAATTAAAATTCAAAACCAATAGGGAACGCGATATCTTCATAAAAGGTGTCAAATAATCTCAAAGTCAAAATCCAAAAAGAGAAAAAAAATTTCCTTGGTAAAAAGAGTATTAAATTCAATGAAAAATACAAATTTAAGAAAATAATACGAGGTAGGATAACATATAAAGCCTCCACTATTTGAAGATATGTATCAATGAAATATAAAATACGATTTACAAACAATGAAGTTAAAAACAGTAAAATGTGTTCAAGGTCTTGCTTAACAAAAAGTGGTTTGACTAAAATAGTTTATTTATTTCGTTGATATAATAAAACCATATGTGAGCTTTCATGAGATGTACTTTTTACTTGTTCAAACAAAACAAATTTTGTTGTGAAGATGAATAATCCTAAACAATATTCCAAGTTTTTATTTTTTAAGATGAAAATATCTCTTAATAATCGACAATTTAAACAAATAAATTTGACGGTAGAAAACGCTGGTATGGTCCTTAAGCTCATGAAGAGATACAAAGTATTGGGAAATTTCCTACCTTTTTAATGTATTTGACATGAGAGACGTTGTTACTTTCCAAAAGTCTGGTTGCCTTATGACAGGGTACTCAAATTAACTAATTACAAAGATGTTGAATGCTTTTAACTCTAATAATATTTGAAAGCAGAGAAACTTAAAGGAGAGAGCTTATCTGTGCTGGATCTCTGAACGGCCAATTACCAAACATGCAGAGTTATGAGGAAACATCTATACAATCCATTTCATTTTGAAAAATTCCAAAATTCGTTAAAACTCATTCTATCATAATAAAATGACAAATATTACCTCAAACCATCCATTTATTATCACAAATTTGATAAAATATCTACCATGTATTCAGTTTAAGTCAAAAAGAAAATCAAGGCTGTAAAATAGGAATTTTCAAAAATATGTTAAAAAGTATATTCTCTAGTTGAGTTTTTACTATTTAATCTAGCTTATTTAAATTAAATCAACAATAAATATGATTTCGAAATTGCAAAAATTTTTATTTTTATTCTTTTTTTGAATCTTATTTTAAGAAAACTAAAATTAAGGTAAATTTTGAATGAGTTATTTCGATGAGCTTCCTCTGAACATCTGTTGCCTATTAATATCTAATAATTTTCTGGCCATCATTTTCTACGCCTTTGAGAATTGAAAATGTCTGAAACTAAATTTCCCATTGCGCTTATTTTGATTTCCCAAACATAGGAAATAACTTTCAATTTTGAAAAATATTTTAAAAATGATTATAAATTGATTTTTTTAACCCGAATATAACTTCTTTTTATGCCATTCTATTATCGTTTTACATAAATTTAGCTTCATTATTTTTTAAATTTACTTTATTTTTTTAAATGTCGAATTTTCATGTTTTCAAATTTAACTTAATCGATTTTATACTTTTTATCTGAATTTCTATTTGATTAAATCAATGCCTTTTTGAAACAACTATAAATGGAACTGCAATAATCTCTGGATTAAAAGGGGAAAGTAAAGAAGTTTATTGATTATTTTATTAAAAAACGATTATAAGTGTTACGATTGAAAATAAGATTTTGAAAAACATTTTTAATACATTTTTAAAAATGGTGAAATATTTCAATAAAATCATCGTAAAATATGAGATACATTTTTCGAAAAATCTTCAAATAAAATATCCAATTTTTGCCTTTCGCACTCTTATAAAACAAATCTTTTATTTTTTGAATTTAAAGGAAAGATTTTAAATTTTAGACAGCTTTATGATTCCCAACTTCGTCCATTAGCGAAAATATCTTGAAAAACTTGTTCAAATAAGCAGTAAATTTTCTCTGTAGTATTAAATCGATAAAATGACTGTTATTTGCCATTTTTTCAAAAAAGATAAAATAAAGTATATACCTTGATGTCTTGTAGAATAATACATAAATTATTTTTATAAAGCCTTTATGATAAAATTAATATTAATAATTATAATCGTTTTTAGTGTTGAAAACGATCCTGAATTATTGATTAAAAATTATATAAACGATGAGATTAAAATTTTTATGTTCATGGATTCGAACTGCCTTTATCAGATCAAATAAGAGTTTGGTAAGAGTTTAAAAAAGGTATGTATTGACAAATAAGGTGGTTTCATGTCTTTATCAAAGGCTAAATGATAAAATGGGATTTATCTAGCAGTTCCTGTAATTTAACCAATTTTTATTTTTCGGTGATCTCTCGAAAGTTTGCAAAATTTTATTTTGATTGACCATGTTTTATTCCAGGTATCTGAGTAAAATTCATGAATACCGGGACAGAATTGTCACGAAACGTTACTAAAGACAATTTTTATCATGTTAATAAACTAGAATGAGAATTTATTGTGAAAAAATTTTATAAAATAGTCAAATCTTTTTCGTATGTGATTTTTCATAAATTTTGCCTTATTCGTAGGTCTAAACATAATCAATGATGGATATCGAAAAAATATTTGTCAGACTTTACATTCTAAGAGACGTTTCACAAAAACTTTGAAAACTATTTATTGATTAATCTTTCTTAAACTTTAATAAATTAGATTAGCTATTAACAAATAAAATTTATAACTCTTGCCGTTATCGATCGTACAGTTTATAGAAAAATCAACGGATGATGAGAGAAAAATTGAATGAAATACTCTGACAAAGATAACAATAATTGAAAAATTAAATAACTGAAATCAAGAAATCATCTTCGTGTAAAGTTCTTACCAATAGATTCCACAGAAGTTTAAAGTTAATTTTTTGAATTTTAATGTATAATTTGGTATAAATTAAAATATTTTATTTTGAAATAATATCAGGATAGAAACCGATATTTTCGACATAGGTCTATTCTTCGGACTATTTCCATTTAAATTTAGTATGGTTCTGTAAATGTATGTTTTTTATAACCAAAAATATTTTAAACGCTGCAAAATAACAAATTTGAGGCAATTTAAAATACTTTATTGTGAGGGAATTCAGCCAGGGACAATAATATTTCTTATAAAACAATTTAATTTAAAACTTAATCTTAATCATACGATCCTTTTTATCGAGTAATGTGTTATCTTGAATAAGACGATAAAATTAAAATATCTTGATAGGCTTTTTATTTAAAGATGATAAAATTTGTATTTATCTTGTAAATCTTAGCGAGCCCTAGATCGATTTTATCCATTTGAGCTTATTTTCAATCCAATAAAGTGTATTATAGCATTTCAGGAATATGAAAGCTCATTCCTAGTAATTTAAATCTTGATAAAAATTCAAAAGACTGAGGTTGATGAGTATTTATATCCTGTCTAGATTCTCCATTTTAACAGAGTTTTTTCTTGATTCTATAAATGGCTGCGAAAATTTGAATAACACCATTTAAATTGTTAAGATAACAACTTCTCCGTTTATTGTTAATTTAACCATTTAAAGTAATATCATGAATTAAAGAGTTTCATTTGTAAAAATTGAAGTCTACATCATTTTAATTTCAATTGTATGTATGATTTTTTAAGTTCGTAGAAAGTAAAACAAACTTTTTTGGCTTTTAATATGTGAGTGTTTTTAACATATTTTATGCTTTAAAATTGAGGACATTTCAAAAGACACGAAAAAGAGGTTTTTATAAATCAATAGCTATGCCTGGTTAAAATTGATTTTCTATTCTAAGTTTAACCGGTATATTTTCAAATATTTATCACTAACTTTATCAATAATTCAGTTATCTATTCTACTTTTATCACTCAGAGATCGTAAAATTTAAAACATCTTATTGACATTTTTTGCAAATTTCGATCTTTGAAGATTTTTAGATATTATCTTATGTCGTTATTCTTTATTCCAATATAACTCTCATTTTAAGTGAAACTATTTTTTTATTAAAATAATTTTAATTTCAATATCATAATTTTTAGGTGTATTAAAATCGGTTTTGTCATATTATCAGAAGTTCTTGTTTTATCAAAAATAGAACTTAAATATCAGAGTGTTTTATGATGTTTAATATTTTGTCAATAATATTTTAGAATGCCTCGACTTAGGCGATTAATCTTAAAATCTGTCATAACGAAAAATTATTGGCCAAGACTTTTGAAAAGAGAAAATACTTACTTTTCAAAATATATATATAAATACGATTTGATTTTGAAATAGTTATAATTTTATCAACTATGTTGAGTGCTTTTAATGTGATATCATTATAATCATTAATTTTAATAATTTTAATTTACAAAACATTTGTAAAGTCCCATTATATTATCTTGCTGATGTATTTATTTTTCAAAATATTCCATTGTGTTTAACATTGTAACATGAACCTCGATAAGTACTTTCATATATTATCATTTCAGCAACAAGGATTTGGAAATGAACCAACGCCAATATTCGTAAATAAATAATTTTGAATATGAAACGCTAAATGAGAATTAGTTAAAATATTTTTCTCTTATTTGAGTTCAAGATAATATGCGACCCATTATGTGTGAGAATCTTACTCTATTTTGACAAAAATCGTTACTTATCATCTCATTCTCAGGAGAAAAGTAAAACGGAAGTGGAACTACGAAAAAACTCAATCGAACATGGTAATTTTAAGTAAATTCTCTTGTATATATTCAGACTGTTTAATTTACCATAGCCCCATAAATCAATTATTTTCATATTTATATCTCAGAATAAAGTTTAACTCTTAAACATAAATTTCAAATATCAACCATTAAAATTGTTCGTTAAACTAAAATCTGAAGAAAAGACACTCAAAACTCTGTTTTTATAAAAAAATTTATTCATGGATCTTGTTTAACACTAATGGTTTTTCGATCAATAAATTAATTCTAGAAATAAATTAAAGTTAAGTATCATTTAAAAGAACACTGAAAAAAACATATTTATTTGCGGTCTTTCAAATAAAGACGTGAAATCACTTAACAAATTAAAAATCATTTTTATTCCAAACACCAAACAGAGATTCAAAAAATGGGCAATAATTCACCAAAATCTAGAAATTGAGAAGAAGGAAGTGTCGAAGAAATCAACACGTAAGATATTAAAAATGCGAAGGAAAACCAAAACTTTGAAAGTAGAAGCGAAATTAACAGAAGCCAACAATGCAGAAAATCAGTTTCTGGTTATAATCAACGGTGAATAGTTTTGAAATCAAAAAAGGGTAATTTTGGATAAGCCGTATTTTCAAAATTTAAATTGAATTTTCAACAGTGCACTTGTTTATACAGAGGTACCTGAAAATTGGGAGGGTACATTCTCTTAAACCTGGAGTTAATAGACGTTCACAATAAAATTTGGTGCAGAAGTAACGTATAATTCCCTAAATTGTTAAAAATTGAATGACAACACTTAATTATTTCGCTTCATGGGTTTTAAGAACCTTAAGTATTGTGGTTTCAACCAGTACATTAGATATGTCTTTGGAGTTTCCAAAATAACTTTAAAATGCCACATTTGTTCAAACTCTGAGAATTTGTGAAAGAAGTCCTAATTACAGATTAGATATGCCTGCCTATACCAATTTTGTGAGATTGAGAACGACGGTAAAATGGTTTTATCAGCAAAGGTGGATTGCTTGTGGTTACCAGCACAACTAAAGGTAAAAGTAAATATGTCTCATCTGCATACTTTTTTGTCTAAATTGCAAGAAGCCAAAATATTTCTTTTGTTGCCGTAATGAAGAAAAAAATGAAATTCTGTCCCACAAAATTAAAAAAGTGATGTGACTGGTGAAGATTTCAAGACATCTAGGACGGAAATTATTGAGTTTTGCATTAACAAGAGAATTTAATCCATGATTTTTAGCATATAAAGAATGTACAGTCATGGTTGAATGATTGAACATGAAGAAATCTCATGATATCAACTCAAATACATATTCGTATATTCCACATTTAAATGTTCAATTGAAGTGTATGTTCGGTTAAGTAGAACGTGATAATTCATGGAGGGGCTAAAAATTATTCAAAATTAATATTTTTCATATCCAGAGAATTTGAAGAATTCACATAAGATAAATGTTGATTTCATTGAAAAATGTTACTCTCTTTGAATCGATCATCAGCAGGATAATTAATTTTTGAATAATATTTGTTGCAATTTTTTTACAACTTTTGTTTTTAATTGAAGTTAAATAAATTGTGTGCAAGAATTACTCCTGTGCACACAAAGACCACGTAATTGTTAGAAACTTCTTTTCACAATTTCCTAGGTTCCTTATCAAATAAAATCTCACCGTAATTACCAAAAAAAGCAAATATACAATTATTCTTGTCCCTTAATTACAGCCACTTAAACTTGTTTCCGAATTTTTAAATCTTTAAATACATTGCGAAATAATATTGTAAAATTCCATATCTAATATTACTGTATGATTTCTGTTTGTGATGTTTACTAAAAACCTGAATTAAAAAAAAAGTTTTGTCAGATTGAAGATAACTAGAACAAACTATCACCAGAACCTTTATGTCTTCAAGAAATTTTAATACTATATTGTCGATTATCGATTATGAAACAATAGATTATCTTCAAAAACATTAAAATACAAACGAAATATTTTATATTTTTTAAAAATGACTCAATTACGCGAATAAAACAAATTCCAAAAATGTTTTTTCTTAAAAATAGATGTTAATTTTGTAAAAAATGAAATCTAGATAATTTATTCATATTTCTTCGAAAAGTGTCATGTGGTATTGTGATGATTAAAAATTCATAATTTTCCAATTTTACTTCACAATAAAATGAGAAGTTTTGTATATCTGATGTATCGACTAGTGTTCGCTTATATACAGATCAAAATTGATTTTTAATATGATATTACCCTCGTACCTCGCTTTGAACATCGGAAAAGTGTCCTATTACGTGAATATAGCTTGTTTTTTGACTTATCTTTTTAAATAAAATTTTTTTAATTTCTTCCTACTTGGTTAACAAATAAAGCAATCACGGATTAACTAGAATGAATAAAATATATTAATCGTAAATTTTTAAAGAAAGTGACTCAATGACAGATTTGCGGTGAATAGGAGAGGATCTATAACCCCCAATGATGGGTTTTTTAGTCTAGACTAAACTCGAGTAAAATATCAAAATATTGATAGATAAGGGAAATATGAGAATTTTAATTTGTGTATGAGATAGATTTGATGATGTGAGATTCATCATTTTCTTTTCACTTATCATGGTTTGAAAATGGTTATTTTTGTTGACTCTAAAAATCGTATTAGATGGAAATGCAATTTATTGATTTTCTTATTGGTTTTAAAATTTCAATTTTTATTTTGTATGATCGAAAAACCGTTTTATAAAGTCAGTCTCTATGAGTTTGTTTACAACAATACATTTGGTTTTCGTTTTCAAGATTTATGCTTATTGAAATATATCGACGGGTTTATTGTGTTTAGGCCTCTTTTCCGTTTCATTAAATTCTTAAAGATTGAAATATAAGTTGGACCATATTAGTATGAAACCAACCACTATTAAAACAGATCTAAACCTTATTCTTAACACTGAAGAATAAAAACAAGATATCGCATGATTATTTTGTGTAATTGCGAGAGTAGAGCGAATATGTCTTTTAATTATACATCAAGTGACCTCAGATTTTGATCCGAAATGATTCAATTAATGTATTAAATGTTGTAATTTAAAAATTAAAATCTGAAAATCGCAATAAATCGATGGTTAAAAATCAAAAAGTTATCATCAACTTAATAAGTGGCAATTGAAAATGTTTCAATGATGTATTTACATCTTGCTCGCGAAGACAAATAAAAAAAATATTTATGATATTTTTTAATGTTTTAGAGGCCTCAACATCAAAAATTTGAGTCCTATCAAAAGTCATATTTGAAATATAAATTTACACTATTTATGTTTATGAGGTTGAGACTGTCTTCTAATAATTTCAAATTTCAGAACTTCCTCCATATCCTAATAAAATCTCTGGGACTTCTGATAAAAATACATATTCAATCTGACATCAAACACTTTTAAATTGTTGAAAGAACTTCTTGAAGTATGGCATTTTCAAAAATTGTTTAATTTGGGAATAGAAAAAATATTTGATTTTATTTATGTTTTTACAGTAAAATTTTTATAAACATCACATAACAGATCAAAGTAATAATTAACAAAAATATTTTTATAAAAGCATTAAATTTGAATATTTAATCGTTTTAAATTGATTATTTTTGTTTTCAGTCAAGCTTCTTGTTTAATTGCTTATAAATTTAAATTATTTACCCAAGATAAAAGGCTTTCAGTTTAAGCGTGTCATTTGATGTTTATAGATTCGATAAAATCAGATTATTGTTACTTTCAAAGAAAGAAATGTAAGCCTACGAATGGAGATAATGGACGTTGATTTTTCCTTGATAATTTTGAATTAAATTTTTGGGCTTATCAGTGAATTAAAGTATCTGAGGATCCTGTCATTGATTTGAGAAGCTTAAAATATAATTACTAAACTATTGCTCGATTTAGAGCTAAGAAAGCTTTTAATGATTCTGATTGATTGTAAGAATGAAAGAGGCAGGATAAAATTAAAATATGTGACAGTTAAAGATGTTAAACATGAATAAAATTTTAACAATCGATACTTTTTAAAAATTTAACTGTTAAAAATTATTCTAAAGTTGATTATTTAAACCAAAAATACATTTACAAATTTATGTTAGACTTATAAAAACGTTCAAAGCTCAGTTATAATCAAATTACATTGACGATTGTCTTAATTTTAACTAAAATAACAAAATTCATAGCTAGGTTTAAACATATTGTTGTATTCTTCGGCTGGTCAAATTTACTAACAATTTTATGTTCTCCAGAAGAATACTCGCCTTAAAAATGATAAATTAAATCCAAATTTTCCAGTTTTTAAGATTTTATGTTTCTGAAAAGCCTTGAAATTAAAATTCAAATAAAGCGTACTCCCCATTATGTTATTAAAGGATTGTACATTCGAATGCTACATCTACAATTTATTTAAATGTATAACTCAAAAATATCTTCAAAAAAATAACCATCTATTTCCTATAGCTTTATATGTTGAATATTGAAAACATTCGAATGAATATTCAAACATACAAATATTAGAATGAATATATTTAGATACATCTGTTTTCAAGTTGTGTCTAAAAAAATTCAATTGAAGATGCTTCTATTTTAAAATTTGTTTAAAACCTAAATATTGTCACAATTAAATTAATGAGAGTGTTTTAACCAATTTGGTTGTGCGCGTGTATTATTCTACCAATTAAAGTAATTTTTAATAGTTTGATACAGATCAGATGGGGAATTTTTATCCATATATATTTCCAGGATTTTATCAACTTCAAACATTTTATTATTTATAAGAGTCTAATTGATGATTATTTTAAAAATTAATACAAGTTCGTGTAAAATACAGAAGGGCTTCAAAAAGTATATTATGACAATTAAAATAAAGCGTAAAAGAGAATTGAAAACTGTTTTTATCAAACAATCAGAGACAGCTCGAAAGTTTACATTCTTGAGCATAGTTTACAAATATATCTGATCATACTTTCTCAAAAATTTATGCCTAAGAGTTTAAAATGCTACAGTAGTAGTGGAGACTCTTTGTAATTATTATCCTACAACGCTCTTACTGTCACTGACAAAAATCATGTAAACTATGTCATTTACTCAGAGCAATTGTTTAGACGAACAAAGCTATAGTATTCAAAGATAATCTGAGAATATACATGCTCCTCTCATTTATAAAAAACAGCCTCATTCTACTTCACGAATACTCATAAATTAGATTGTATGTTCAAAATATCCCAACACGGTTTCCTTTGAATTATTTTGAGAATTAAATAAAAATTCACCATCTTAGAAAAACTTCTTTAAATATCCCTTCGTAATTACTGAAAAAATAAATATAATTAGCTGATTATTTCTTCGACTGTTGATTTTATACAAGGAAAAATAGTTACAAAGGAATTTTTTTTTCATGATATGTATAGGAATGTTATAAAATTAAACAATAGTATTTTACTTGACTACCATAATTTCATGCATTTATAAAATACTATTAAGAAGAAATTTTTTATGAATCATTACTTGAGTTAATAATGGTTTCGAAAAACTTTCGATAATTAAAAAATCAATTTTTTTATATTGGTTAAGTGTTATAAATTTCTTTATCTTCAAACACGTGATTCTTTTAAAATGTCTGATATCTCGTGTTTAAGATACAATTTTAAGAAAAAAAATCTTTTATTTCAAAAAATGCAAAATACCCATATATTTTTGAGAATTATAAAAAATGAAACAAGAAATCATTTTGTGGAAAAAAGCAAGTTTTGGGAAATTTAAACATGAATTGATAAGCAGAGATCTGTTTGTTCTAAATATAACACTTTTGATCAAAAAATAAAATATTCAAACCAAAATCAAACAAGTTAAAAAGAAAAAATTATTATATATTTCAATTAAAATCTAAAATGCTAAATAGTTAAATTTATTTATTTGGCCTTTTGCGCATTATAACTAAATTATAACTGTTTTTATGACCCTAAATAACTTGAAATGATTTGAAAGTCGAAGTAAAAAGAGCAAAATCTATGTCATAATTTTTAAAAATGTAATTGTAAAAAATAAGAATATTAGGGAATTTTTTCATCTCAAGTATTTTGATTTAAATACGTTTATCAGTAGTATTCACGGCTTTGTTCTTTGACTTTTACATTTTGTTTAACACTACTTTATTATTACCCTATAAAGTTGATTTGAACATAAAGACAGATTTTAGGACTATTTATTTTAAAATATAGTTAGTAAGAACCTATCTACCAATATTTTAACTAAATATCAAAAATATCCGTTTTCAATAAGATGTGTGAATAAATTAAAAAATTGGCTGAAATTATTCTCTTTTACAAAAATAGCATGATTTTATTTAGAATTGTGTTTTATAAACTACAAAATCGCACCGTTGTTATGTCGCGAGTTATATCGAAAAGTATCGATGTTTACTTATGAATTTTAACATTTTATTGTTGGAAAAATTTACAATCATCAATTCTCAAATTACATGTTGTCATTGAATAAATATTTTATCATCCGATGTTAATGATAAATAGAATATTCAATTCGGAACTTATTTAAAGAGGTTTTTAATATTGTGGCTTTAAGATCAGTATTAAATCTGTTGGTACTTTGAACAACTTCAAGTATATTTTTATTATTTTAACATTTTACAAGTATTTGTACCTTACATAGATGTTTTAAAAACTAATTTCCTTAAACCTAATTTAAATTTAAAAATGAGAGAGGGAAAGCTTATAATGTTGGATTAGATTCTATAAAACATGACGAAGTAAATTCTTTGTTGATAAAGAGTAAGAAAGCAAATGTTTTAGGTAACACCGAAGTCATGTTTTATATTTTTTCATTTTACAACTACATATGTTAAAAAAGATGTCTTACCTAGGTATTAAATATATTCGACGGCTTAACAGGTTTTTATTTTAAAATGAAATACCTAACGATGATCAAATGAATATTTACAATTCTCTGTTATATTTTCATTCGATTTAATTCTAGAAATCAAGGAGTATGTCGAAAATTTTTTCATCGAAAAGGATCAATATTAAAATATAAAAATATTAAAAAAAGAGCTTTACTAAATCATGAATGAATATATGTTTTTCAACTCATAACTTCAACTTTCAAACCCATATTATTGAATCACCAAAAATTTTATTTTCATTTATCATGAAATTTTTATCTGAAATTAGTTATGATCATTACCTATCTGATCGAAAAAATTTGAAAATATTTTTCCTTGGGTTAAAATTTATTGATAAATTAAACTCGAATATTTTTTCAATAGAATAATTTAAATGATTATATCAGTTGATACCTGTTGAACGATCATTAAATTTGAACAAATAATAGACTTTGTTTGATAATACTTTTCATGTATTACACAAAAAAGTTAAAAGAAATATATAAATTCAGGGAAAGATCAAATCTAATATTTTTATATGGGAATTTGCTCAGCATATATCTAAAATCATTTCAATTTTTTTTAAATTTTCTCATATGATTCACTAAAATTTAATTTTTTATTTCTTTTAAAAATTGTGTATGTTTTTTTATCTGTTTGTGTGATACAAGCTCATCCTTACCAAAGTTTTTCGTTTGATATGGTCATAAGTATAAGCAGATTACTTTATGCATATTTTATTTTTTAATATTAGATTTCATTCAATCATTTGATGTTTCAACAATATTTACTTCTCGATTTCGAATTGTTTGAAATGTATAAAAAAAAATCAAAAATGAGAGCGTAATACATCGAATTCGGTTTCAACAGAACAACAGTAAAAAGCGTAAGTGAATTATTTGATAAGTTTTCGAATAAATTACAATAATTCCAAAATGCTAAATTCTGTCCAATAAAGGATCAATTTTATACAGCTTAAATGTTATGTTTTGAATAAAATTATCGAGGTATTCGTCTTGTTGAGGATCCCTCCAATTTTCGAAAGGGGCATATTGATACTAATCTTTTGTTTGATTGTGCCTGAATGAATTTAAATATATCAATGATTGTTTAACCCCTAATTTTTAAATTTAATATTTTGAAGAAAAATTTTATACAATTATTCTGTGAATGATAATCTCGTCGAAACAACATAAAAATAACTTCTCTCGCATATTTCTTCAATTTCTGCTCACTGGGTAAATTATCACCAGTTAAAACTTTTTGTCCTTTTTAGTTTATTTTAAAAAATATGAAATTTCTCGAATCATTCATGATTTGGAAACTGAATTCATATTATTTCATTGTTATTCAATTTTATCTGAAATCTATTCTGTACTCTCATTATTTAACTTATTTATACTAACCACACAAATATAATGCATTAAATCTACCATTTTTAATGAGAATAACACAATGTGATGATAAAAATCAGAAGAATTTTTTGATGGTTGATAAATATTTCAAAAGAATCCATAAATATTTGAAAAAGTGAGAGCTAATTTCATATAAAATTGACATTAGTGAGGCGAAAATGTTTAAATAATGACTATAAATTTTACCAAACAAAACTATCATATGATCATTGTAAAATTTATCCTAATTTCAAAATAAATGTTTTTGTAAAACATGGTGAAATTTCTAAAGAATTTTTTATCTTCCTATTATCTAGATAATTGTTAATTAACAGTCCCAAAAGATGCCAAAATTAAAATCAAGAAGCAGTATGACATTTCTAAATATCAAAACAATAAAATCTGTTTAATGACACATTGAGAGTAACTCTTAATAATAAAAAAAATTAATTATTTGGATTTTAATGTCACGTTAATACATAGATTTTTATGAAAACGTATTAAAAGCAAAATGAAGCAGATTTCTTGACATTCATCGTTAACTGATTGATGTGGAGAATCAGAGATATCAGTAGCTTTATTGTTAACGATACTTCAGTTAAATTAGTTGATCTATAGTCGTGAGCATAAACATAAACCACATATAGCATCTCAACTATCGCTTTCCTGGGTTTATTCTTATAAATATATTGCAGAAGCTATTTAATAAGTAACAATTTTTAAGGGGTTTACTGAGTTGGCTCATATATACAGCACTATAAATATAGTATTGATTTTTCTTAAAAACCTATTAATATCATAATTTTCTCTTAGTTTTTGAATGTTCGAAGAGTAAAGGCAGGTTGTCTGAGTTTTTAACATCTATATCAGAAGAATATGAAAAGTAAAAATGAACATTGAAACATACCCACCTAAGAAAATTTTTTCAATTGTAACAAGCCCTCACTTTTGATATGTGAAAAAGCTAAAAAAAGAAAGCTATTGAAATAATTCTTCCACACAGTCCCATCTAGAAGTTATTTGAAGCACTTTGTTTCAAACTTTGAAACGAATTACCGATTTGATATGATAAAATAATGTGTCGTATGGTGTACATTGTGAGGTTGAAGGAATAATATTCCTGTGTGTACAATACTGCTTGTAGAAGTTTGATTGGTTTTAAAATTTTCATTCAGCTGGTTAACATTCGATCACCATTTTAATACTTCCATCAGTTAGACCACATCATTTCTTTTGTGATATTTCTTGAAGTGAAATGTGTATTAATTAACTCGTTAAGAACACTTTAAAATGTAATAATTGTTTTCTGATCCATGTCTAAAAAATTTCATAATGATTCCAAAGAGATTAAATGAAATGTAGATCACGACGATATGTAATCTGACAAGTCAAGAATAGTCGACCCTTCCATTAACTTAATTTTAGCATCGATGAGCATTAAAAAATAAATCATGTTTCGGTTCTGTATGATCCCAAGGTGTTACATGTAGAAGGTATGCTGCACCTCGGCTTACAGGTATGTGAATAATAAATTGATCTCCATATATTATGATTCATTCTTCGAATGACAATTATTATCTATTGAAGTCAAATTGAGAAGACTTAGATGGAGCAGGATTTATTTTTAGTTGACAAGTAAATATTCATTGGCACGTTCTGTTATATCCTTCTTCTCCTCGTGTAAGAAAACACGTTTTCACAATTTTGACCAAATTCACATTTTTATGTAATATTATAGACGATTTCGTTTTCGTAACCTTTACTTGCTTTGTATTAAAGGAACATAGAAAGCACTTCTGATATGGCGTGATTTCCTTGATATATTTATATTTTAAGGTTACACTTGGTAAAAACTATTTACCATAGAATTAAATTCTAAAATTTAAGCTGTAGAGGATTATAATTTTCGCCAGATATTGAATGCAAAGTTTTGAAAAACAAATAAGTGACATTATGATTCATAAAATTTATTTTATGCATTTTAAAATATTTTAGTGATTAATTTTATTTTTATTAAGTATTTTTCTCTTTTTATTCACATAATGAGCTGAGTTAAACTAATTTTAAAAATCCCGTTATTTTTCTATTTTAAAAAGGGTGCTCTAATGCCTTAAATTCCAAATATCATTTTACATAAACAAGTATGTATTTTGATTATAATCTAAAAATGTGTCTGATATATGTGAAAATATTATTTTGCTATCGAAATTATTTTCAGGACTAATATTCCACCACAACTCTAGACTCAAATTACAAGAAGTGTAAATGGTGCAGATTTCTCATGAATAATACTTAATAGCGTGGAGTTAAAATAACATCAAAGCAAAAATGATTTTTTGTCTTGAACGTTTCTATTAGGTAATATTGATAATTTGCTAAAATTTTGTTTATGATTACTGACTTACCAAGCCACGAAATACGATACACCACATAAAAGTAGTTTCAAACCTTAATATTCTTCCTTCTATGTTCATTGATAATCCTGGTTCTTCTAGTTCTTTGAATTATGTCCTATGATTTTATGCATGCTTCAATTTTAAACTGTAAATGGGATACTGTCAGACAAACACGCATTTATATTAGAAATTCATTGATGGTTTGCTGAATAATAAAATGTGGATCGAGAACATCTTGAGCATCTCGTTTAAAACCAAGATTCTAGGATTGCCTTTGATTATGATAATCGTTTTTTCGTAAATTTTGAATTAACGATGAACTTCCAAAATATCCTATTCCAAAAATTTTTATTCTATTGACTTAAATTATGGCTATTTTAAATCGTTTAATTTGATGTATTCATCTATTCTAACAGAAACGGGCGACACTTTTGAACTATTGAATCGACTTAAAAAATCTCAAAATACATGATCTAAAACAAATATTCCTGATCCCCTTAATTTTATCAGTTATTGTCATAACAACTGTTAAATATTATCTTTCACCCAATGCTTAAGAGAAAATAGAACTGCTCAAAAAGTATAAATTAGAAATTATAATACCTTATTTGAATTGATTTAATTCAGCGGAAAAGTTAGAATAAATCTCTTCCTCATATCGAAGATGTATGGGAGATAAGTAAAAGGGTATAAATTTTCTTAGAAAGAATTATAACTCTTCAAATTAATTTTAAATCAATCATTGGTTTCCTTCTCTCTTAAAACAAGCCAATGAGAAGATCATAGAATCTTTTGTATGTTAAACTTCATTTATCCTTTTAAATATAAGAAATTTTATTTTATACGCATGTATATTTTTTGCATTTGACAAAAATTTTAAGAAACAAGAATTATAAGAATATTTGAACCTATTCAAATAAAGACACTCAAGCGTAATGGGTATTTTGATAAATTTAAAATAAATATTCACATAAACGTTCGCGTTAATTATCAAATTAACATTAAGTTTATTTTTAAACGATCCTACTTATTATAATTTTCTACGTGTATCTTCCCGATAAAATAAAACTGTCAATGACAAAGAATTTAAATTAAAATATATAATGTTGAAGATGTTACAATTTTATCAACATTATATGGCCCAATTTTATTCTTAACACAAATTTTAAATTCGTTACTATCTCTTTAATTCTTACATTTCCTTTGTCTTAACTTCAATTTTTATAATTTCTGTTCTTTTATATTCTTTCAATAACCTTTTTTTCAACGGTTTAAAGGGGTTTGATACGTGTAAAATATCTAACAATGAAATATGAAAGGTTTATATCTTTACAAATTTCAAATTTAATTCGCTTTATTTTGAGTCACTCATAATTATATACTTCATAGAGAGCCCTGGGATTGTCGAAACTTTCAATTGTTTGTGAATTCAAACAATTTAATATAATAGATTATAATCTCAATATCAAATATGTGTTAAAACTTATGAACGTTTCTGCTATTTAAGAGAAAATATGCCAAATAGGCAAATTAATTCGTCATAGATTGTGTGATTTAAATAAATAGAATGTTATTGCATGTATAACCAAGTGTTATTTATGATGCTGACGACCTTAGAGCTCTTATGATGCAGAAGAGTATGATTTTAATGTCTCAAAGCTTTGTTTTGAAAATTTGGCATGAAACCTAAAAGCGATTCAAATAACTTGAGATATTATGTTCTGTTGGTATCAAAGGGTCAAAACCATTAAGACAGAGTTTTTTTATTTGTAAATTCTATTCAAGAAATCGTTTCTAATGTAAAGAATCACTTATCAAATTATGTCTGCATAATTGATAGTTTAATATATGAAAAGATACAAGCCCAAAAGTTATTCTATTAATCGTTTATTGGTTATTTATGATCTATTTTAACGGCGATAAAAATTCAATTTGATCAGAGTCAGTTTATCCCATTTAGACATTTTTCCAAGAGAGTTTCCACTTATTTCAGGGATACAATCGACTTGAATTCTGATCAACCGTAGATTCATTTAATCAGGTATAAATGTAAAGGCGAATCTTGTATCAGTTAGTATAAGTTTTCATCAAGTATTTATTCCTCGTATTCGCCTTATCCTTTTATCATCTGCTATTTAACGAGTAACATTGAGTCGTTTTTAATTTTCAGATGAGAATTTCAGAGTTAAATTTTACCGTTAATAAGTAGAAAAGCAAAATTAAACTGGGGTTACAAGTTATTATTCTGTGGACGTAAGCTACGTAGATGGCACAAAAATAAGTGGTTTTTAGAAATGAATTTTTCAAATCGAAAAATCTTATAGGCTTAACTTCAAATGTGTGTCTTATTGTTTGAATGGTAAAACTGGAATTATTTAACTCGAATGTTTAAATAAAAAATAAGTATTAAAAATCACGCAAGACTTTGTCACCATAACTTAATTTTAGGTGAATCCATTTCCACCAGGAATACAACAGAATTCTAGAAAATGTACTTATATATTGAGGAATGTATGTTTATCGATTTTAAACCTACATATGATGACTGAGTATCATTTTAGCCTTTTACGATTCCTTTAAGTTCGAAACAAGTAAATGAACAAACCAATTGCAAAGTTACTTTGAATTTAAAGCAGCAAAATAATGATTTGCCCTTTTAAAATAAATAATGTATTTCACAACAGAATACAGTGAGTTGAAAAATATCATTAATACATTGGAATTGCACATGAAATATTTCCATTGAAATGATTGGAATGAAGAGCAATATTTGCAGTGAATAGGGCATCATAAATATTTTTATCATATCTTATTCAACAATCTTGAGTCACATATTTTTAAAACGCAACGTTTTTGATACCTCAGAAATTTATACGTTCCAAATTTTTAACGCGCTTTATTTTATAAAGAGCATTTGTAGATTACGACAAACAAAAATTCTGTAAATCTTAAATAAAATATATTGGAAATAAAAAATTCTTATATAGAGGTATTATAAACAGAGAATGCAGAATCCTGAGGACCGCAAGCAAATATTATGTAAAAATCAATTTTAATTGACACTATTTTCAAAAGTGAAACGCTTAATAAAGGATAAATTAAATGTTTTTTGAACCTGGTGATGAATGGCAGTGGGTTTAATTCAACACTTTTAAATGTTGATTTTGTCTCAAATTGCCAAAAATATAAGGTTTTCACATTTGGTCTTTAATTTAAATACATGCTTTAACCCATATAATTTGAAGCTCTACGTTAACTTTGAGCACATCTTCAATGTGAATTGTTGAAACTTATTCACGATATTGAAATAAAATAACTTTTTGTCCACATATTCAACGTTTTTTGAATGTTTATTCTATCAACATTTTTTATAGATAAGCATTTTAGGATTACTTAATATCGTAAAAAATTTTATAAAACACAAATTAAAACAAAATGTTCATGATTATATTATTGTCAATCAGAATAAGATTATTCTTGCAGGCGTTTTTCTGATAATACAGTGTATCTAAACAGTTCAACAAAGCCTTTTCTATTGAGATTTTTCAAATTTATGTGATTCGATTCTAGGATTGAAGCGATTGTTAAAACTTTTCTGGGCGATTAAAATATAAAAAACATGTGTTCGAAAACGATTTTTAAAATCTTATGAACATAGAGATATTCTTTTATCAGTCACCTTGACTTGTTATTAAATAATCAAATTCATCTATTTTTGCGTGATTCGAAGACAAAAAATTCCCTGAGATTTTATGTGAAAATATAAATTTTTTAAACTTAAAAGTTGATTATAAATTTGTAAAATTTACTTCAAAGACGGTATACTTCTTCAAGAACTTTATTATCGAAATAAGATTTTTAAAAATTTAAGAGATATTTTATCGGGTTAACCTAAAAAATGATAAATTTTATTTGCGCTAATGCATAGATTATTCAAAATAATCGATTTAATTCTTTGATGATAGTAGATCAAGCAATGATATACAAATAAATAAATAGAGTTTTGAAAAATAATCTTCAGATTATCGGTTTGCATAAAATGAAATTTTAATATTTGAGTTGCTAAAGAGTAATTCAGTCTTTCAATTCATTACTTTTCTTTTAAATACTGTCACAAATTATCATCAAAATATTCGAGAAATGTTTTATTGATGTATATGTATTAATTTCAAAGCAAAAAAAATATTTGAAAGTCTTACTTAATGGTGTAGAAAATCACATGGTATTCAAAGGAAATCTGTGATCATTAAAATGGCTAAATTTATTGACAATAAAATCAAGTCAAATTTCCCAAATAAACAGAAAGAGAGATCATAAAATCTTTTAAAATTTTACATTTGAGCAACAGGGAAATAAATAGGGATATATGATGATCTTCTTTAAAGTTTGGAAGATGTCTTAAGAAAGAACATAAAAGGGTAATGAAGCAAATATTCCAACTTAAAAATCTTATGCACTAATTGAATAAGTTGAAACAAAACATTGAATTCATACCAAAATAAAATAGCTAATAAAACCCCGAATATATATCCTGAAAATTTTATCTCAACATTACTAAAAAAGTAGGAAATCACACATATTACCAATTGTCTTACAACAATACCCAGGAACATGTTTCAGAGTTTGTCTTGATAATATTTTTATTGAATAAATTTAAAACCAAACCAATTTGTCAAATTCCTAATTAGATTTCTTTTTTCACTCTCAGGTATTACCAGATCTGTATATTTTCACGCACACAAATTTTATAAGTGTAATTCATAAAATGATAGGAAATGAAATAAGTGTGTAAGTTTAAATAAAATAGTGGTAAATTTTCGTTATTTAGTATTTATATCTTAACAGGAATTTTGAGTTATTATCCATCAACTATTGAATAAGAGATGTATAAATTCAGTCTCTGTGATATGTGGAATTTATTTGTTTGAGATATATATTAATACGATTTAAGAGTATTGGATATTTAACTTTTAAAAACTAATTCACAAACTATTAAATCGATAAGACGAACAAGAAATTGAAGTGATTTTAAAAATTTTAAACTGTTACAAAGTTATTGACTAAGATTGCGGTTTTAAGCTTCGTATAAACGAACCTGCAGTATTAAAGGTACCTGAATTCTTATGAAGCAGGAAATTACTCAATAATTTTTATATTATATACAATAAATCGGTCCGGATTTTATTTTATTTCATTTTATTTCACAAGTAAATTGTTCGAAATCATTAAAGGTTTCAAAATTTTAACATATGTTAAATGTAATGTTTCATAAACTTTGAATCTTAATCCAATATAACAAAATCTAACCTTGTCAGGATTATATACACACTTTTGTATTTTAATTTGTCTGCTTTCTTGTTAATTTAAGTGAAAAGTTCAGATATTTATTCAATTATTTTCAGCAATAATAATTTTTTAACTTCTTATCCTTTCGTATGCATATATGTTTGTTTTTTATGATTATTTCATTAGGATATATTACATATTTGTATCTTGACATCAAATATAAATAACCGCAGAGATTATACCATAAATATTCTTTTACTTTTAAAAATATAAGTTACTTTCAATTAATTTTATCTTTTATGATTAACTTATATCAATCCAAAGATTAAGCCATAAATAGTTCATTGAAACTTGTTCTTATTCATATAATAAAATCACTCTCATTTTTTAAAATTTATCAAAATTGAATGTTGAATCAATATCGTAAACATACAATACAATGTATTTATTTTTAGACAAGTCTCATTCATTCTGGAAACAATTACAGCTATTCAACACGACAACCCATGTAAATTGACAGGCTACGATCCGTCAATTCATGAATAATTACAAAAAATTCGAAAATCCATCATGAAATCAAGAATATGATTCAACGATATTTTGATACATCTGAAGGAAATACCTTAAATATTAAACTTGATCCCCACGAGAATTTCGATAATTGAGGTTATAAAGTGGTAAAAATCAGGAAAATGGTTGATTGTTGGGAAAGAATACAGAAGGCCATCCTTGACTGATTTTCATTCAGCGTGGAATAATAATGCGCAGCTTCAGAAATATCCAATAAATGGGTAATATTCTGAGTTGATGGAAGCAGCAAAAAATCAAAGATATAAAGATAAAACACGTATTGAATTATTTTGTACAATGATGACATCACAAGTAATTTTAGACCAACTTCAGAACGTAGGAGATACGTTTGCGAGAATAAATTCATAAATTTTTCGTCTAATAAAAGCAATTTGCTTATCAGAGTTATCGTTGAAACATGTCTTCAGGTATAAAAAATTCTAAATTCAGGAATCTTCATTGAATAATTATTACGTCGAGATCATTGACCAATTTGCGAAACATCAACGAAAATTTGCTGTTTTTGCTGTTGTTATTCCAAGTCAAGTACTCATTTATTGATTCTGGATAAATTTAGAAAATTAAAATATTTTAAAGAATTATCACTTGAGAATTTGAGAAACTTTATTCTAAGACTTTCGATTAGTAAAGATATCAAAATATCAGTTCTTAAATAAGGTGTATTTTTAATTATGTGGTCAATTTTAATCAGTTAAATTCGTATGAATAAAATTTATACCGAAAATTATTCACCCTTGATGTTTAATTTCTTTCATATGGCTCACTCAAGTAAAATATATTCTCAGTTTAGAAACATTTTCTCTCCTTTATTTAACGAGAAGATGCACACATTAAGAGAAGAAATCATATATTTTTTGATTTGTAATTTAAACACAACTCAGAAAATCACGAAACGAATCAAAATGGTTTCATCAATTGTTTATGATATTGACTCTATGCTTTCCTTCACACCAAATGAAATTTAGATCTATTTTAAATAAATCGTGTAAAATTTCATATTTTTCTGTCATCAACGAGACAAGTTTTTAATTTTATTTTTCGAACTAATTGAACAAAAAACGTAAATAGAACAGTTTTATTGTTTAACTGTGAGATCTCGATTTTTTAATTTTATTATTCCATCGAGTTTTAATATTATTTGAGATTAAAAATAACACTATAAATTGACAAAAAATATGAGATTGTCAGATTACCCATTGTATCGATTTTTATCATAAACACATAACGTAACCTCTCTTTAATTATTTAATTTTTGACCATGAAAAATTTCATGTTAATTAACTACAGTAGTTTATGCGAAGTCGACATTTGAATATCAAAACTATCAAACTTAACCTCAGAATGATGAAAGATTGAAAAATTGTTATTCTTTACAATATAAAAATTAGAGAATGTTGTAAATCAAGTATTTTGGTCACTGCCACTCAAGTAGGCTGAGGTATAATCTTTAGAATTATCAGTGCCCTATCAACATATTTGATCTTCACGTATCATCAACAGAACAATGCTAAAAGTAACTTAGAAATTTATAAAATTCAAATATATTGACTGAATAAACACTTTTAAAACAAACCAATACAAGATATGTGTTTGATGTAAAAATTATTTTGAAATTTGAATGTAATTATGGATGAGCCTTTCAAAATGTATTAATCTGCGCACATGGAGTTATACATTATTATGTACAAGCCAATAATAGCTCAATAAAAAATTAGCAAGTATTTATACGCAATAAATAATTCGGTTTCTCAATTGCTAAAATTCGTACAAAGGAGAAATATTAATTTTCAGTTATTTTTTATTCGAAATCAAATGACGCTTAAACACAGAGGGATCAATTTTGTTATCATCATATGAAAAGAGGTTAAATAAATCATAGATCGAGTTAAAATTTTTATTACACAAATCTAAACATTCTAATTACGAAATATTTTTGGAAATTTAAAACTTATAAAATCTTAAACCATTTTTAATAAATCGTGCACAGAATTTAAATTTGTTCACTTATCACAGTTGAAATATAGATCATTTTAATTGAAAGTTTTCAAACAATGAGAAATACACCTCTCTTTTTTTTTATTTAAAATGATCCAAACTTTTCAATTTGCACAAAATAAAGAATAACTTATTTTGAGAATGAATAAAAAAACTCTTTTTTATGAAAATTTACGAAGCACATTAATTTTCAAAAACCTTCTCAAAATTCGTCGAATTTAATAAAAAATGAATTTCAGTTTTATCTTAAAAAACAAAATTTAAAATTGTTAGATTTAAAGACGAATATAAACATAAGAGTAAATATTACTCTTAAATAATCAGTATTATTCACGATATTTCAATTAGTTAAATCAGACTTGCTACGAAAGTATGTTACGGCCAATCGTTTCATATAAAATATTTTAAATCACTAAACTTCAACAAAGATCACGAATCAGAAAAATTAATTATTTTATCATGTTAGTAATAATTTAAGTTTCTAAATCATTAAAAGGATATTAATTATATTACTCTCAATAAAACAGGAAAATGCTAAATTACCAAAATTTATCTATCTCGAGTTGTAATATGTGAAGTTAAATTCAAGTTAAAAAAACCATCACCGTTTAGTTCAATATTTGAAAATATTCTTTTGCTCAAGCTCGTTATAAGACGTATTTCTTTATTTCATATCAAAAATATGATTCTGGGAAAAGTCATAAATATATCCTTGCAGCCTATTTGTTGCATCGTTTAAATAAAGATGATAAACTGAAATAAATCATAAAATTCAATTTTTTAATATAAACCTCAGAAATATTTTAACACAAATATAACTCAACATGAAGAATCTAAATTTCTGTTTGCTAACATCGATAAAATTGTTTTTTCAATTCTCCAATTTTTCGTTGTAATTTTATTCGAATTAAAGCTGATCAAACAGATGTAGGGTTATAAGTAATTTATGTTTCAATAAGCGTTTAACTTATAATATCTATATAAATCGGCCGTTTCCAGTACAATGCCTAAGGTTAAAATATTTTAAGGAAATTGTTTTTTACCAAACTTGAATAAATTTAAATCTTGTACAAATAAATTCGACATCAAATAATATTGAAATATGGCGATATTCCAGTGCCAAAAAAATATGCAGAAGTTATAAACGGAATTTTTCCAAAATTGAAAATAATAGTTCGCTGGTCATTTCAAACCTTTATTGTTTCTAAACGGTAGCTAAATTTTAAAAAATTGGTTGTATATATTTGAATATTCAAATGTAAAATGCATTAAGTTCAATTGATCTCAAAGTACGTCGCTCTTAAAAACCATTGTTTCTATTATATGAATGTTAGAGCTTAATTATCCGAAATATAAAGAAAATAAATAGATTCATGAATAATAATATATTACGACACACCTAAATTAATGGGTTAATAAAAAGAGAACAATTGCTATTCTGATAAAATAATTGGTATTTTTAAAAGATTCATTTTAATATTTTTGTATCAGGTGTCTTTAAGAAAATAAAATAATCCCATTCGCACAATATTCTTTCAACATAAAAATGATTATAATTTAATTTTTACCTTTATGTTTTAAATCTTAATGCATTGGTTTAAAATCCATATTTTATCAAACATTATCAAACGATAAAGAATTTCGAATTTTTATGAATTTTGAAATGTGGTGTATTTATAATTTGATAATGTTCAAGTTAGTGATTTTTTAATACATGTATAATTTCTTAAAAAGTCTCACAAATCAATGAATATATAATATCGAGCATTTTAAGACTAATGATACTCTTACTCGCGTTTGATCATTATATTTGAAGTTAATTAATGCGCAAGAGTATTTGAATGAATTTTGGAAAAAACTTAAAATAATGTTTAAATCATACGCTTACTACCGATATTCGACGAATGGAAATTTTACTGAAATTACCTCTTAATTTATAACAAATTAAGAAAATTAAATGAAAAATATTCGGTCCTTTGTGTATAATTGAAAAACGCGTCTTTGCGCCATCGATTCGGATGCTGATTTTCAAAATACAGATATTTTAACTTTGAGAAAAAGAATATTTCAAGTATGAAAATATTTATGGAAATAAGAGAATAAATAAAAGTAAAAAATAATAAATATATTCAGTTTGTGGAAGTTTTGTATCAGGGATTTTTCGTTCAGGCTTTAATATCTTCGATAAAATTGAAAAATAGGATGTAAACGTATTGGATTTGAAACGAAGAAAAATGGCATCCGGTATAAATTTTGAGTAAATCTGAAAGCTTGTTGAGGATAGAATTGTATGGGTTCATAAAACGTATCTGGGTCATCTAAGAACGCAATAATACAGCCTTTATTAATAAATCGGAATCTAAATATTTCTAAAAAATCAAACGGGATATTGATGGATTTGAGATAGTTCAAAACAGTGGGCCGTATCACTGGAATATTATTGACACTGTGAGCTCCTCTACCAGTGATGAGCTTTATTGAATATATTTGACAAGACTCGTAGAGCATCATGTTTTCTTCGTTAAACAGCCTACCTAAGGCTGTTATGGTTTGTAAGACAGTAAACGAGTGAAAATCGAAAGTGGAATTAAAAATCATGTCGTCGAATCTACTATAGTACAAGAGATTTACCTTTCGTAAAATTTGTTCTCAAAGGATTCGTCAAAATGGCTTTCCAACCCTCGACTGTTGATTTGGTGTGAAATTTCTGGTAAGTCCTCTTTCTTCGATTTTTGACTCTTTAAATCACGGACAACTTCCATATTAGTTTCTGGTTTCGAGTAATGCATCCTTTGATTTGATTTCTTCGAATTTTGTTCATGATAAAAATTGGTAGCTGACATGTTGGTAGATAAAGTTTAAAAATAGGTTGCTGGTGGATTTAGAAATTAAGACCTTATAATATACCAGCTATCGTTCTAATTTTAGGTGCTCGGCAAACAATTTCAGAATAATCTTTCATAATATGTTTTAAACTGTTCAAATTTGGGAAACCATAAAATACAAACTCTGCAAGTGATCAAAAACAGAGAAAACGAATATCACTAAAAATAGAAAAAAATAGCAATGAAAATTATTTAAAAATTTAATTTATAAATACGCAGGCTTGTGGTTTTTACGGTCGAAAAACTGTTTAATAACCAAAAATGACTCCAGAATAACAATATAAAAGTAATAATCAAATAGTGGTTTGAGTAAACATTGCAGGTATTCAATCAAAGGGATTAGAAAAATTTGACTCCTCGGCATTCTCGATAATTCGAACATTTATCCTTTGCTTAATGTAAATCAATTGAATTTAAATTAAGTTATGCAGGGCAGAAAATTCTAAGATTTTTTAAATAAAAATTACAATAAATTTAAATATGGAAATTAAAGTTGAAAAGTCAATCAAAACAAGCTATCTCACATGGATGTCTGGAATATTTAAAAATATCATGAAAAAGAAGCGAAAATTTAAATTTTATCATCAGAAAGTACACATATTTTAATAGACTTTATCTTTTAAATTCATGTACTCAGGTAGGTTATATTTATAATTTTCATATTTATAAAAGAAACTCAATTGACTTTTAATATTTTAATCAGTCAAAAATATTAAAAAGATAAGTAATATTTGATTATCTATTCTTAATCATGAAGATCGGCTGGTTTCTGAGGTCAAATATAAAAAAATAGTTTAAAATTTTTTAATAGTTATGAATGGAAAATTAAATTCAAAAATTCCGGCACAACAGATAATTTATAATTTAACTTTTCCCAAAATTTTAATAATTTAGAGCACATCTGGTGAGATTGTAAAAAATAATTTTGCGCTAAAACAATTTATAACAATTTTCTGTCAATGTATTTTTTCTGCCGCTTTCATATTATGATTAAACTTTGCCGATTTACTGCAATTTTTATTTATTTTCCGTTCGTGTTCCGTCATTGGTTTTCGTATAAAGCTCAAGTAAATCATATTAGTCTCTGTGAAATAAAGTTTTAAATTAGGATTCAGTTACTATTTTCGCTGTATCATTTTCAATCAATTTTATGTCTATAACACCTTAATTTGTACAAATAACCAAATTATGCATTTCACTGAAAGCTTATTTATATTACTTTGAAATTTACATTTTTTTATTTTCCTTGAAGGGAACCATAATAAACCATTCTCAAACTCAACCTATTTCTGTTAGAAAACTAACATTGATGATTCTAGTTGTACCTTGGAAATGAATTCTAGGTCATAAATTATTTTCTACTTATTTATCCAAAAATTATCTGATACTACTTTTATTGCACTGTCGCACACCGATATATATTCAATCACGCTTAATTATTAATTTTAGTTTCTTTTTATTTTTTCGATTTTTGAATTTATGACGTCATCATGTATCTGAGTTATGCAGTTTGTCAACAAATTTTACTCTGAACATGAACGAAGTTGTAAAATATATTCATTGTCTGTTTCCAATAATTGAACAAAAATTAAAACACTACTTTATGAAAATGCTTTAAATCATTCCAATGATTCGAAAGTTGATAACAATTGCCTCTTAAAAGGTTTTACATAAAATAACAATTCATTAATGTTTTAAATAGTAAACTATTACCAAATTTATTTTAAGGTAATCTACCCCGAGAAATCAACGTTAACTAAATCAAAAGGTAATCATTTTTCAATTGACTCAATGAATGTTGAATTTTTTAATATATTTTTATTAAAGTGGAAATTTGTCTGAAAAGAAAAACAAATCAGCATCCAATTTATACTTTGTGACAAAAAGTAGATTTTCAAAACACGTTCAATCATATAGGTTAAAACATAATCCTTCGGTATATCCCATATAATCGCTTCATCCCTTACTTATTGAGAATATGGATTTTACTCTGAATTCATATTGAGTATTGATTTGTTGTTGTATGTTTCCTTCTTTCATACTTTTCCTTAAGAAACTACATAATTTATATTGATCAATCAAATAACTTATTAAATCAGCTAAGTATTTTTGACACAATTTGATATTATTACCTATTGGTTTATTACTTTTGAATCCGTTATATCCTCAAAATAACAGGAAAAGGATGATACCATTTTTGGGAACGCAGGAAAGAAAATTTATCAAGAAAACTTTCTGTATTCTCTCTCCTCCGTCATTGTTATTCTAAAATTCAAATCATTGTTTTTCTGCTACACATGTTTTATAAACGAGAGGTATCTTTTTCTTGAAATATACACAAATCAATTTGAATGGACGAATAATTTCAAATATTTCCTTGAACTGTAGATCAAGAATGTGCTTTTATATCAGCTCATATCATAACCGTGTGATCAAGTATCAAGAGGATTTCCTGAAAATTCATATGTCACAGTGTAGCGCATTACAAATTTCTAGATAATTTGACTTTCTAAAAGATAAAGTTTTACGAGATCATACCACTATTTCCCAGATGTTTTCTTTGTTCCATTTTCAAAATAAAATTCATCTAAGCAGATATTTTCCTCGCTCTTTTCGATTGCTCACACTCATTTCTTAATCATGCACATACATTTAATGTGTAATTATACTTTCCAGAAATAAAAGTTTGAAAAACTTATTTTTAACCTGTAAAAAATAATTTTTAATCATAAACGTAGTTGACAATTTTTTAGAAACGGTGATATTTATTTGTTAACAAAGAGTTTTTATTAAATAAAGCGATTCTATAAACATACAAATTATAATATTATTTTGAGCATATCTGCATAAAAACATTTGGCTTTGATTTTAATATTGTGAACGTGCTCTGATAAACTTGAAAGTGATTTCAAAAATTGCTTATGAATTCAGAAAAAGATATTTCGTCTCCAAAGACTTTATTTCATTCTGCCAAACTGAGAAATTGATCAAAGTAACTGCCTAATAACTATAAAGTGCATAACTCCGAAAAAATAGAACTTTTCCCAATCCCCACTGAATCTAAAATCGAGCCGATCAATTTGAAAATACACCTCTGATGTTAACAATATTGAAATTCTCAAACACTCTTTTGTACATTAAACGATTTCTTCATACTATGTGAATACATCAAAAATGTTTATTTCTAATTTCTAAGAGCTCAAAATGTTCAAAACTTAACTGAAATATACTTCATAATAATCAAGGGGACGATGATAGACCACTCTCATACTAGCTAAAATAAAATTTATTCGTTTTCTTAGTCATCAACAGTTCTTTCGACTTGATTTAATGAATAAAGTGAAAGCTAATTCGCCAAAATATTTTAGATTTCATGTTCTAAGCCGTGGGTATATAATCAAACGTATATATAAGGCAACATTATGTCTGCATCTTAATCTTTTCTGTTCTGAACAATAAATGTTTCCTTATTATTAACATCATGAAGATGGCATAAATTACTTTCTTCAAAAAATGCAAAAATTAATTATTTTAATTTTATAACCTTAATTTGGATAATAAACCTAAAGTATCTCAAGCCCCATTTATTATCTATAAACATCACACACATCTTTTATCGTCTTACCATTGAAACAGATAAAAATAGCAAAATATCACATATCGTTTGGCAATACAAGTCGTAATGTCAATGTAATGGTGTAAAATTAAAATTATAGCAATGATACTTTTTTCAATATCAAAATGTAAAAGTCTGTCAATAACAATTTTAAAATTAGAGTTATGATTATTAAAATTACAACGGGTTATTTGATTTAGAATCATTGATTGATCATGTTTTTAAGAAAAGATATTAGAAAGTACCTATTTGATAACGGTTGAGTTATATTATGATAACATGTCTGGTTCTAAACCTATTTTGAAATTATTATACATGAAACATAATCAGGATTAAAAAAGTCTTTGTTGCAAAATTAAAACTCGTTAATTAACGTAGACTAATAATTATTATTCTCTTAAAATAAAACGAAACACAACAATGTTTGTTCCGTTCTTTAACTATTTGAAGTTTTGCGTGATATATTGGCTAATAACAGTGGTAACAGATCTTACATGGTCAATTGTGACTGAAAGTGTTGTATACACTGTTATTTTTAAGATGTAGTGTGAAATCGAATTTTATATCATAATATTATCAAATAAAAATAGAAATTTCTCCTAAACTGCTCGGTTAAGAAAATATCAAAATATTTTATTTTATCATTGATTGATGAAAGAAATGCGAATATGATTTAATCGCATTTTCATTTTGTTCCACGTGCATTATAAACGTGGCCTTCAACCTCAAATAACGGATGTGATATATTATTACTTTTACTTATTTTGATAAATCTATCTGGTCAAATTCATATGTTTAAAATTCTCTCTCGAAGTCAAGCTATAACCTATGTTTTACTTCATCTAACGTGTTATAAAACATTCATTTGTTCGTTCTCAACTTATTTTACATCGAAATATTCCTTTACTTTTCACAACTCAAATTTTCGCTTTTTTACATTTAAATATCATCGTCACCAAAATTGTAAATACGACAGCCAGCACAACATCAAAAATAAAAAGCAATCTCTTAAATCCAAAAAATTCAGTTACTTCAGACTACAAGATCAACTTATGTTGTTGAATGTGCATTTCATAAAATACATACAACTAGTTTGACTGCTCGAGTTTTTTATCTCTAATTAACAACTAGTTACCCTTTTTACGATAATATTTGAATTAAGTCTTTGAAATGAGAAGAATATTATTAAAGATAACCTATTTTATCATTGATAAATCGAAATATAAATGTTATCATGAATAGTATTTTGGTTTTCATCTTTGAGATAAAATGTTTTCTTTATATTTTAAATTTTTGAAACAGAATTGATATTTCGTTTTACATTGACATAAACTTAAATTTAAATATATTTTACATTCATGTGCTAGTGATCAAAAAATAAACGATAATTTTCAATAAAGTAAATATTATATCAAAATCTAGAATAAAATTATATTTTTAACGATAAATAAACTTTTTATTGAATGATAAAATGACCATTTTTGAGATATCGTATTTCTTAATCCAAAGTAAACAAGGGACAAATAATCACCTGTTATTAATTGTTGTCTATTATATTTCTACAAATCCATGATTATCAAATAATTAAATTAAAATAAATATTTATTCTGTTAAATGAATGTTAAAATAGACTTAAAATATCAAAGAGAACTTATATTACTTCATGCAGAATCTGATAAAATCTTAAAGATAGTTGATACGCTTTTATTTATTCTGAAACTTAATTTAAAATTTTTGAAATTATACTTGTGTGTAACATCTAAATTAATTATACTTTTTGTTAAACTTTGGTTGAACCAAAGTCTGTTTTAAGATATTCACATTTTCTACGATTGTAGCTGTTCAATATGAAGCATATGATAATTTTCTAAAATCTAATTCATCTTTTCTCTGTCTTCATTTTCAATTTCAAAACTATAATATTTTGTTATGATTTAGATACACGCGGATATATTTTCACTTATCAGGTTAACAATGATAATATGTCGAAGTTTAAAAAACACATATTGAGAGTGTAAACTTTAAAATTTTTAGTTTTATTTAAAAAATGAGCACAGATAATAATTCAATTTATGGCATGAACGGGAGTCAATCCTCAAAACTAACAGAGAAATAAATTTTTTGATAACCTCGGAAGGTATCATAAAGTGAAAAGCTATCAAAACATGGAAAATACTCTTCTAAAATGCGATAGTAAATTAAAAATTTTATTTGAGGAGGAAACAAAATGACCAGAGAATTATCAATTATGTTTATTGATATTTCTGAATGTATGATTTTCTCGATATTTATAAATTAAATATAATGGCGTTAAA
Source organism: Neodontobutis hainanensis (assembly GCA_024349245.1). Taxonomy (NCBI): domain Eukaryota; kingdom Metazoa; phylum Chordata; class Actinopteri; order Gobiiformes; family Odontobutidae; genus Neodontobutis; species Neodontobutis hainanensis. Next base: position 44,512 of record JALDNG010001144.1, read on the forward strand.
CACGCAATAAACGTAATCTAAAGGTCTAGTTTTTAATACTTCATTACTTTTGATCATTTGTTCTCTTCCTCCATTTTATTCAAAATTAATATAAAAATTATATATTTTTAATGTTATAGGTTGAAACGGATAACATTTTGAGCCTTTAAAAAATCACAGAAAATATATGAGTTTTATTCATATTCATCGTCCAAATCCCTCATACATGCATCAATAAATAACTTTTCAACAAGTTTGTGTCGAAGTATGTTCAGGCCTTTTAACATCAAAATTATGTATAATATGATTCTAACGTTGGCAAACATGAAAAAATATATGACAAAAACTCTTAAACTAATTATCAATAAACGCTTTGAAGGATTATGATAACTGAATTATTTGAACATTGTTTAATTGTATTACCCCTAATCACTCTTAAAATTTATCTCTTGTCATTAATTAAAATCGAGATTTCCCCGATTTTTAACTTGTAATGTATCTTTTCTTTTAATTAAGCGTGCAAATTAAATTGATTATTTTTCCAAAAGACGCAAATGAACACAATCGATGAAAAAATATTTATGATAAAAATGGTTTTTAAATTCGAAAAAAAATACTTTTATTCTGTGAGAAGTGTCAAAAATCGAATCAGCTTAAACTTAGGTTTCTTTCATAGATATTTTATAACATGATCAGATTGAGTTGAAAATTTTATGAAAATGATTAAATTTCTCAATTTTATTTTTCCCTTTAGAACTTAAAATATCTGTGTTATTCAGAAGTTATCAAGAACTTTAAATACTGGAAACTTAAAATAGGCCTTGATGAGAATAATTTCAGAATATAAAATTAAATTTTGTCATCTATCAGGGCGATGATACAATATGAGATCTAAATATTTATAAAATCTAGTAAGTGATAGAAATATCTATAGAATACAACATAGGATTTCAATCAGTATGTTTAATTGATTTTAAGGTGTTTGTACTTTTTAAAAGTTGCTGAAAGCATTTACGTCTATATAACATGTTGCATGGAATAAAAAAAAATACTTTCATTGTCTAATAGCCTTGAAATAAATCAAATATAGTAACTTTCTTTCTTTTTATGACAATTTTTAACGACTCACCAAAATACAATGATTTACATAATTTAAAATATTTATCGATACACATCATCAGATACAATTAAGAATATAATTAATTCTTGATAATTTTCTAAAAAATTTTCAGCATTATTACACAAGATATATAAAAATAAAGTTACGATTCACCATTTAGTTATTTTTTTGAATAAATAATCCATAGTCATGAGTATTAATGGTCAAAACTCCCTTTTTGTGTGTTTTTACCGAAACATACAATTTTGAACAAATTCAACAGAGGTAACATTCAAGTTTGAACAATTTCAAAAAACAAACATTTTGCATTCAAATTATTCCGATAGGAATCATTGACTTGTCAATGAGTTTATTTGTTTAAAAAATCTCTAACGACGAAATTCAAGGCGATTAAATTTGGAATCTAAAATATTAAAATTGTCAACTCCATTGAATGTTAAAAATCAAAAAATAGCGAAACAAAAAGTTTCTTCAATGTGAGTAAAACGGTTTATTATGCTCTTATCAATAGATAAACAACACATATATAAGAAATTCAGTTAGTTTCCTAAATTATAAAATAAACTAACATATTGTTTAGGAGTCATTTAAAAATAAAATCCCTGACTTTTTAAGCAGAGACCAATTTTTGTCAATATGCAGAATAAAAATTTATCAAAATGACTTTTCATGAAATAGTAATAATGGCACCTTTGAATAATTTCACACAAATGCAATGGATAGTTGATGAACAAAGAAAGAAATCAAGATAGAAAATATATAAAGTTGGAAAAAACGAGAATTAAACAATTCAGAAAACGTCAAGAGTGCTTATGGATTTTGGCTTGTACATATAACGCAATGGCCACTTCTTAGATATAGATTAAGATTGTAAAATAGATTCTAAAGAATTTAAACATCTTAAGGACCCGAATAGTTTCGTGATAATGAAGTATTAATCTAAAACTGTATGATTCAGAAAAATATTGTAATTTTGGCCAAAAATATTCCCCGAATAGTTACATAACGTATAATTTCGATTTTCAGCCTTGTTTAATATTTGCGAAATTTTGATTTTTGTTGGATTAACTGGTTAAATTAAAAAAACCGTTCTCTATTAGTTGGTGAAGTCATACCGTGCAAAAGTTTACATTTGTAAGATTAAATAAATACAACGCTCAAAAAATATTTTTTGATAAAATTATGGTTATGGGATGATATTTTTTAAATTCACATCTGTTTATTTTTAAATAAATAAGGTCATTGATGTTAAAACATATTATATACATGATTATTGAAGATGATATTTTGTAATATAAAATTTCTCTGTAACGTGTACACTTACGAATATCAAAAATCATGTTTTCAAATTTATCATCACAATGCTCTTAAATGATTTTAATTTCATTTTAGGAGAAATACTTTTTCAAATATCCTTTAATTTAAAATTATATATCGAGAGCTAGTTTCAATTTATCTGTTAATATATTCTTTGGCTTTGTTTAAAATAAATATCTTAACATGAATAATGAAAAATACTGTTTAATCCTAAAAATGGAATTATGCCAATATTTGTTTGATCAGTTTGTCAGTTGATCTCACTTAAATGTTATGAATAACCTGGTTCATCGTAAAGTAAACAATAATTTCAAACTGTTTTTGACACTTACCGCTCAAATGTTTAAACCATAAATTTTGAAATGTGTAAAAAATACTTGATAACATTTTTTTGCGAATTTACATTAAAAAATATAAGAGAATTTGTTCGAATAATTTCATCCATCTAACACGTGAAAAATTGTCGGTTAAAACGTATAATAGTAACAAATCGGGTATATTAATTTATATTGCAGTAAAATAAACAGCACGTGTCTCATAACTACAAAGATGTCTTCCAATATGGCTGCTGAAAAGAAACTTAAGGAAAAAAAATACTTGAAGAAATTGAAAATTGTCATCAATCATCAAAAGAACTTGATCAAAGATGTCGCGAGGCCTACGAACAAGGGGATGTTATGACAGTCAATTTTTTCAAACATTGTAAGAAAATCAATGGAGCTTTAACGAAACTGCATCAGGACGGATGGTATCAGATTAAATTCAAAGAAAGGTAACTTTCCACTATTTTTATTTAAGATGTGAGAATATGTGGATCAATTACGAATTTGATTTTCATTCATTTACAGTAAAACAAGCCTTGGATGCAGTCAAAATAATTTTAAGTCCTGAAAATAAATCGCGTTTCATGTCAAAAAATATCTCTTCTCTCATATTAATCACTGGTAAAGGCGTTCATAGTTATAATAATATTCCATTGATACGGCCGGCCATTTTAAAGTATATAAAGTCGCTAAATCTACCGTTTGTTATTTTTTTATTCTCAGATATACATTCGTCAATGAAGGCTGCTTACGTATACGCCTCCATGAACGTGGGACTTTTGATACTTCAAATCCCATGTATAATTCAAAAGGAAATCCAAACGTATATCAAAACAGAGTTAAAGAAGTTTACAATCCTCCCGATGTTCAAATGTGCGTTCAGAATGTTTTCACGCACAATTTCGCATATTTTCCAGCATTTTAAGACTGGAGAAAACAGTTTAAATATCTTTATATATCTTTAACTCTTTTTATTTAACTTTCTTTTCTCTATGAAATTCGTCAACTCAGTGGAATCATCAATATTTTAGAAAATATTCAATCTCGATCGTGCATTTCGTGACTACAATTTGATCTTTTTTATCAAATGTAAAATTGTTAATTTAATAGTTTTTTATTCACTTAGATTTATAGATAATGGTATTTAAAGCGTAAATAGTCTTCTTTTTTGTTTCACTTGAATCAGTAAAATGATTTTTGGAACGTTTCAAAGAGAGTTACATCTTTACTTGATATTCAGCACAACTCTAAATTAGAGCGTCATTCTTATGATATTTTCCTTCATATAGATAGCTCTTTAATCGGGTTTTGGCCCGGTTCACATATATCCAAAACTCTCAGGTCGTCGGTTGCTCCTGAGGCTTCTTTACCTCTGTTGAATTAACTGCTTGGTTTGAAAAGGCTTTCGAGCATTCAGAATAAACCCAACGCATAAAGGAGTGCGCAAAACAAAACTCGATTTTTCATGGATTTGTCTAAATCTCAATTATTTGCACACTTTGTTGGAGTTTTAATCAACATTGTTAAAATTAAATTTATATGTAAAGGTGATTCAAACATAAACAGCATCAAATTTTTAAATTTATACTGGATTAACTATGATAAAATTATTATTCACAAAAAATAAAATTTATGATATAAGCTTTCCAAAGAGGATATCTACGATTATTAACTATTTTTACACATTTAAAAAAATTAATAAAATCAAGAGTTTTCCGAATTATTGGATTAAATTCATTATCACTTAAAATCGTTGGTCTGGCTGTTCGTTTATTTTTTATCTGATATTTAGAATTTTTATACGTTATAATCGTTAAAAATCGTTTTATTAACTAAACCTTGAAATTTATACAAATATTTGCATCAAAATTTTTCAAATTCTAAAAATACAACGTCGTTTTATATAAAGTTTGACAGGATTAAAATTAAATATTTCAAATATTTTTTCTCGTGCTAGCTTTTAAATTGAAAGTTCAATGAAATAAATTTGAGGAATATCTCAGATAAATTTTTGAATTTGCTCACAACATGTTAATCCTCGTTATAAATAATATGTGTATAGATTTCAGTTTTTTTTAACTTTCAAATAAAAATTTTCTTCGTTTCACTTGATTTTACTTCTCGAATAGAAAAAATTTGTGATTTTTTTATTTACCATTCTTAAACGTATTTTTCACTCTCATATTTTGTCATGGATTAGTCTGTATTTATTATGAATATTTATAAAATGAAACAAATTTAGAAAGTCTGGAACACAAGTATTTCAAAAATCGGTTTAAAGAGTTATATCAGATGAGATCATAACACCAAATTTCTCAAACTTTAATCATATATACTGCTTCTGTTTTACAAAAATATAAAATGAAACAAAAATACTTCAGAAAAAGTTAGCTTACAGAATTATTTTTCTTGTGAATTGTGTTTAAGTAAATAATTTTATATGTATTATTAACAACTGCTCATTCGAACTAACCGGTTGAATATCGTTAAACGAAGAGTTGAAAATTATTGTTTATATCTGCATTATAAAAAATTCATGACTTGTAGAACGCGGAAAAAATTTTCAGAAATAATATAATCATAATTTAGTGTTGTAAATTAATTTGCAGGTATTATTTTCCAGAAAACTCATTTTATAAGATGTTTGAAGACGAAATATTTCTGCCTCTGCACGTGCGCAGAAAATTAAAGAGTGTAGATCAAGAAATAAAATCGAAAAACACTAAAAATTTGGCACAATAATTCTAAGATAATTTTGTTAAGAAATTTCCAAAAAAGTATGATTTATTTTGTACTCCATGTGAAAAACATAAAGGTGAATAGGCTCTGAATGTGCCCATGGATGATCTTTTTCAGTTTTTTAGTATCTGTTCGACAGCCTGTTGCAAACATATTAAGTTAGTGAGGAATTTTTGGCTTCACTGAAACTAATTTGAGGCATCGTTTCTGGCTTAAAATGTTTTCTGCTACATTCTTACCTTTTGAATCAAAGTTATATATTTTGATGACTACGAGAAAATTTAAATATTATTTACAAATTGTTACTTTCCTTTCTATGAGCTGATAATATCCATTACTTAAATAGTAATTTGATGAAGATTAAAGAAAATTTTTATCATGTGTTGGCTTTATGTCATAAAGCTCAAAACGAAAACATCCGACTACGATTTTTTTGCGCCTTAAGTTGATTATTTTTTTCAATTCGGTTTTCCATATTTTTTGATGAGAGATTGTGTCGCGTTTCCTCTTTAGCGTTGGTAATTAATAGATCAAATAGTATTTTATTGAAAGATTCTTGATGGCTCAGATTGTCTTAACTTCCTCAATAATTTGGACTTCACGATCTGTGTTTTTAAATTCAACGAGAGAGATTTATCTTGTCTAAACCTAACTTGCCACAGTAATACCGCATGATTAATAAGTTTCTGAAGGAGAAACTAATAATATAGTGCGCACGCTCTAAAATTAAAAGATATACAAAATAACAATTAGATTATTCATACTTTGCGATCGGAGAAGTGCGAAATTTCGGTTAGCATCCAAACAGATGAGACACTTATTTGAGGGGAAAATATAACAATTGAAGCATTTTAGAAGTATATGAAAGGATTTATCACTGCCATAGGAATGATTTGGGGCCAAATTCGAGATGAAGATACTGATTGAAGCCATTGTAGAATAATCGAGGGAAAAAGGATTTAAGGACTGTATTATACTTATAAGCATAAGGTGGAAGGTACATGTTTAATCATGTGAGAGTAGTTCATATTCGACACTCAAGCCCTTTTACCGCTTTTAAAAATGACCTTGAGGAGTTTCACCAGGGTTGGGTGATGAATAAATCCCCATATAATAACAATCCAACTTAATTTACGAAACCGTCAACAACTGTAAATTTTCTCGAATTGAAATCCAAAAAATATTGAAATGGTACTGGTAGGAGGGAACATCGCAAAATAAGATAAAACCAGGTAATCACCGATTAAAGTTTTAATTTCATTTAAATGAGTTTATTCAATGAAACTTATGGTAAAAAAATTATAACTTTTCATAAATTTTACTCATGAGATAGAAGGATTAATTAAAATTGTTTTGAAGCTAAATAATATTCTTAAATCGTTTTAAATTTTATTCGCGAGTGTGAATAGCGCACGCGCGTGCGTCGCCAGCTATTGGATTACCAATATTATAATATTTTTAAATTCACTGTTAATTTTAATGTAATTATCAGTATATTCAGTTACGATACTAAACTAACAAAATTCGCAATCAGTAAAGACACTAGGTTGCGGTTTTTTCCTCTTGGAAGAGCGTTTCACAAATGTTTTCAGCCATTTAAAATGGTTCTCCTTTTCTTTTCTTGGCAAGTTTCACGCATGGTTTTTATTTTCACTTTTTTGATTTAATTTTAATGGAAAAATTAAAATCCCCGTTGTTTTAATTTTAAAATTTAATTGTCTTGGTTTTGGCATACTTATCGAATTCTCAGTTGCAGAAAGATATTTTGAGTACGTTACTCTAAAAACACAAATTTTTACCCAATATAATATCAAGAAAATTTTTGTCGTGCAAAACCATGTTCAATTCTTTTTTTTAATATTTTTCAACTTTCAATTCAAACACATCTTTTTTCGTACATGTTGAAAAAGATCTGGTAATTATCAAGAAAATTTTAAATCCGATGAACTCAAACTCAGAAGTGTCAATGCTCATATTAAATGTTTAGTTAACATAATTATCGTAATTTCTGGTTTAATTTAAACAAATTAATTTTATCTTAAATGTTTTTTTTCTTGTAAATTTTAATAATTAAATGACTGGTAAGTAGCTTTTTCTCGCTTTTCTTAGTTCATTTCTTCATATAATATAGAATTCTTTATAGAGATTATGAGTAGCTTTGCTCGCTTGTGTGGAATTTAAATTTTCAATGGTTAAGATATTTTTTGTTAAATGGTTTCATTTTGTTCAACAAGATTATTTTAATGTGATGAGTAATAATGTACTTGTTGTGTTTGCGCGTGCTCGGTTTTATTTGTATTGATTAGTTTTGCATACGCCAATGGGCTTTGTGGTAAACAGAACGGATGAGTTTTTGAGATTATTTCCTTCAACATACTCTGAACAGCTATCGGACAAAACTCAGGTGGGGACTAATTTCGAGGAAATTATAAAATTATCTAAATTTATAGTACAGCTTTTTCTGACATAGTCGCAAAATCTTATCCAGTTTCGCTCGTATTTAATGTCAGATTTCAAATCATATTTGAACAACGATGAGTGTGTTAAATTAAAACTAAGAGTGATACAATCAACGAATACTTCGAGGAGAATTGTGAACTCTTCGTGAGCAAATGCCAATCTGACTTAGAATATTTAAAAGTTCAAGGTTATTTTGAAAGAGAATTCAGTCGATGGTATCGAAAGTTTTCCTCAGCATTTTCGTCATTTCTCGGGTGTCGCCGAAATTCTTCAAAATAAGTTAATTAGTATTTCAGGTTATGACGTAAGAATACTCTTCTCAATATGCTGGATTCAAAACTTTAAAATATAAAAATGAATCGGTTGTGAAATGTGCAATAGAAGCCTCAAGAAAAAAGAAATTCCTCTTTCCCGATCCTACACCATCAATGCAAGAAGAAACCAAAGACGAAGAGGTTATTGTGTCTCAAATTTCAGTTAGAATCTGAAAACCAAGTGCTCTTTCAAGAATTCATTGCGCACGACCGTGCAACACAGTTACAATATCTGATTATAATAGAGAGCTTGAGAAAAAGTCGACGAATTGAGCGAAATGCAACAGCTATTTTCTCAGAAAATTTACGACCAGTCTGCTTCAATTGATCGAATCTATCAAACTACAGTGACTACCCATGATTTAATAAAACAGGGGAATTCGTATTTTGATCAGGTCGACTCTGGTTATCATTTTAGGCTGTCAACAAAATTTCTTCCTACAGAAATTCATTAATTATAATTTTACTATCAATGATTTTATCACTACTTTTCATTGACTGGTATGGTCAATGAATTACTTTAAAAATTTTGTTAATTTACAATTTTTAAATTTGTTATTTCAAAATATATCAGTATATGTTTCTATTGTTAAATGCAAGATTTTTAATCTAGGTTTACCAATTTTTATAATTTTCTCTTAGTAGACCTATTTCATTTATCGTGTTTAAATGCACTCCGTGGCGGCTCGATCTATGTTGGCATGCGTTCACTATTGGGATTTGATTAAAGTTTTTAATTCGAATGATTATTAGCGATAAATTGGGGCATTTCATTGTTTTAAAATTCATTTTTCTCAAGTGTTGTCATATATACCTTAAATTAGAGTTAAACGTTCGAGTGGCTTTGTACGCAATTAAGGTTTTGAAGGGTTTATATATTGGTTCTTTTATGAAATACGCTGTAGTGGCAATGCAAAAATTTATGAGTTGGCTAATTGACGAGCTTCTACTATCAAAGTGTAAGAATTCCACTCATTTCATCTAACTTGTCCAAAACAAATGTTTATCAACACTTCAACCGATTGTGATTTTTATTCACTATCATTTTAACTTATTATGAGAGAATTTTGTTTTAAGTTAGTCAATAAGATATTAAATCAGTTGGAACGGTCACGCGGTTATATAAAGTTTTCTGATTTGTCAATATTTTGTTTATGCGCGTGTCAAATAGTGCTTTCGGTTAAATCTTATTCTTGGCTATCTGGAGTAACGTTTATAAATTTATCAACGCGGCTCATATCCTCAAACATTTAAATTAACGTGTAAGATATTAAGTTTCAACGTAAAAACGTTTTCATGTATTTTTAAAATTTGGTTTTCGGCAATCTTTTAAATTAAGTTTCTTGTCTTTTTTTCGAGCTTCGTATGTGTGAAATTTAATTAATTTCTTGATTATAAATAAACACAATAATTTGATGGAATGATAGTAAGGCTAAAAATGGTCCAGAAACTACTAGATGTCTTAATTTCGTTTTAATTACCTATGTGGAAAAATTGAAAATACTTTTATTAAATTAACTTTTCTTTTTTGAGCGGTTCAGTAAGGAAGTAGGATTTTTAATGAACGAGCACAAGAAAAAAGCTGCGCACGGATAATATATATTTTATTCGTTACAAAACGTTAAAAAATACTTTTAAATTTTTCCACCAAACGTAGCATAATTCTTGAGGAATTTTGAACACCTCGTGTAAATCCAAAATCATAAGACCTAGTCTTTTGAGTTAAGTTTTTTGACAACTTCGAAAACCATTTTTAGAAACCAATGAATTGATTGTCTAATTTTGGAGGGAATACATGAAGTTATTTGCAAATCTTATGCATCTATCAGGGCCGTTATTGGTTCAATGCGAATATTTATTATGAATCTGTTAATTTTAAAGATTTCAGAATGAAATCTATAAATCCATCTTTTTTAAGACGCATTCAGAACCTTAAATTTTTTTTTATCATAATAAATAATCTCAATAAGAATTTACAGTTGTCAATAAGTAATTGTTTTGTAATTTTAAATTATTGTAGTTTTTCCATAGTCTAACCTATTATAGATAAAAAAAGCCAATGATAGGACATTCTGCAAGCTATTTTGTGGAATTTCATGGTAATTACTTTAAAATCTACCATTACAAATTAGGGTGATAAAGCGAAATTGCACAAATGTGGATTTTACCTATAGTTCTCCTTAAAGGAAAATCGCTTATTCCAATCACATACAAAGTTTAAAAGGAGCGTTTCCATTTCTTAGATCGTCAAAAGTAATTAACATCATACACTGTGTGAAAAGAGCAGGGACATATCAGAAAAGCGCATTAACGAAGCATTCCCCATAAAACCCAGAATTTTTCAAGGGTTCATAAAATGTTAGTGATTATTTGACGATATTCCCCGAGGTAATAGCCATTCCATTATCTTATCGTGAATGAACACTCATTTCCTAAAGAGCTCATAGACTTCGAAATTCCAGAATTTATGTAATTTTTCAAACTTTCCTTCTGTTCAAGATTCAACTTTTATTCAGTATAAAAATGAAATGAGGAAGCTTTTGCGTCGAAAAAATAAATGTCACTGAGATGTGATTAGAGTATAAAAGTTCATCCTCAGTTCTCGGTTAAAAGTTCTTTTGAAAAATTATCATAATTTTGCACAGGTGAAGAGTTTTAGAGTGATTTCTTTCCATTTCTTTTATGATCCCAGGTCAAAGTTATTATTATTTATTAATCTTTTGATCAAAATCAATAAAAAGAAACTTTCTTTCCACACTCACTTTACAAATTGTAATTTTCATTTTTGATATGCGTGTTTGGCGCCCGTGCGAACCCATTGTAATAAAACGGATTATTTTTTTAAAGATTTATCCACTAGAAAGTTCAGCTAAAAATTTCATGTACAATGATCCCTTATATAGATGTATCTGACGTTTTTATTAATTTCAGAATGTAACATTTTATTATTCAACTTAGTTTTTTATTTCTACTCAGAAATTATCTTTAAAAGTGTGTTCGGACAGTTTTAGATATTACTTTTCCCAACTTAACGACGAATTTATATTAAAAACTATTAAATTTTATGAGTTTTGCATTGAAGTTGCTATTTTATAGATTCAAGGGTTTTCAAATTTTACTTCGTACTCGATAAAAACGAATGTGTGTGTTAGTAATGCACGTCTTTGCCAATTGATTATCAGATCACGATGAGATTTTGCAAATATTTTTTTAACGCATCCAAAAAGATTTGTCTTTCAAAAATTTAAAAATCCATGCCTCTAGTGGGAAAACCTATACGTGACCCCTCACACATCATAAAATCTTCTGATATATACAATATTCAACAGATGAAAAAAAATAAAGTTTATAAAAAAGCCAATCAATAAATAATTTGTATTACTCCCACTACGACTGTTGTGTATTCATTATATTCTGCACTATACTTAGAATTTTTAAGTACTTTTTTGGCATGAAATTAATATACTATATTTTAAATTCAAATAAAACGACTTGTTTATTTGAACATTGTTACACTCAGTCCGGAGCAACACGGTAAAATTCGCTATATTTAAAAGATTTAAGCTAGTTGCTGTGCGCATTCACGAAAACTGCCCAATTTAATGACAGAAATTTCAAAATTACCCATCTCTTAAGGCCAAAACGTTAATAAAAGCGTGTTCCAAAAATATACTTAACAGTTATGGATGAGTGAAATAAACCCATAAAGACTCCCCGCTCGTGGATGAAGGGTCGACACCAAGATGGATGCTGTATAAATTATTTTTATATCAACACGCAAGCTCGCTCCAAAATTTTATTAAATTAACATAAATTTTCAAATTACAACAAATCAGATGAATTTTTTTGCCGTGTGGATAGAGTAACCTAAATATATTAAGTATTCAAGACATAACTGGAACATGGTTTTAGAACAGGAAGTAAATATTGAAAACCTGATATTATTTTTTGCCAAATATTCCAATATCTACGAAATGAAAAAAATATTATGTCAGCAGAAATCAAACGAGTTTAGAAAAAGTTAGAAACTGGTTCAATTATTGCATGAAACAATGTTAAAACGTTGTGGCAGAGAACAATAGGCCAATAGCTTGACGATGATAAACTGTTGAGATGAATCAAGAACTAGTTTTAAAGCGCATGTGTATTCGAGGTTTACTTTTTGACGGATAGTTGGTGATTAGTGGAATCTGAAGAGAAACTACTAAATGTGCTGTTGTACTGGTGAATAATCGAGGTCGAAATAGTATCATCTCACACATTTTCACCAGTGTCTTGCCGAGAAGTAGTGTTATTTCTTATTGTAGGAGGTCATCTGAGATCTTGAATGAAATGGGCAGTTTACGCATTGTGGGCATTCTTTCAGTTCACCTTTTTTTAACCTTGAGAATGGCGCGTTTAGGAAAAATATCGAATCTGCTTTGTTTAAAATTAAGAGGGCCTTGCCTGATCTCCACCAGGGCTATGAGAGAATAAACCAATATCTTGTCAAGATGTGTTTAACAAGATTGCGAAAATTATTCTATTATCGATCCCATTGCTTATTTAATAAAACTCATTTTAAGAGAAAACTATTGATATACAAATCAGATTAATTTTTGTCAGTTTGTGAAGAAATTTGTTGTTTTTACGCATCAAGAGGAAAGTTTTGATTCATTAAATTTAATCTCACAATAAGATATCGAAACAGTTATAACGTTGTCCTTTTTTATGCTATTTTTAATTTTATTTTTAAAAGTTGAGTCAGGGTAAGAATAAATGAATCAATAAATAAAAACAAACAAACGGATAAATAAAGAAATTCTGATAAAAATAATATTATTTAAAACTTACAAGTTGATATTATAGAAAAGCATTAAAATTGAAAACAGAGTCAAAATAATGAATAGGGACATATATGAAACTAAGAATTACGTAAATCACCTTCTCGATGAATTTTATAGTTAAAAAATAAGTTTTTGTGTGACACTTCCTTCTATGTTTCAGTATTACTCAGCATTCTTGTGTTAATTGCCTTAAATTTTTCACGTATATATCATTTACTTTGTTTCTCTGTTTTTTTTGAAACCAACCCCAGAGTATAAGATTTGTAATCATACTTTTGACGATTGCGCGTTCGAGGATTTTTATTCTGGGAACTATTCTGTCTATCCTGTCTTAAGTTTAAGCTTCCCAACTTAAATTTTTGATGATTTTTTCTTGGACGAATATTGTTAAACTCGCTTTCTGTTTTTAGTAAATAGTAAACTCCACACAAGTAATGAATAAGCAAAAACTAAAGCGTCTCAATCTCTTAGATTCTAAGGAAAAGTAAAATTAAAAAAGTTTGACATTTTAAACCATAAAATGGAATGTTCAATTATTCTTTGATTTAAAAGCTATTTTATAAATGGATTTGAGACGTTCCCAAAATTGGCCTTAATAATATTTGGTAAATAGGGAGAAAGTTGTTATATAGTTTTAAGGTTTAAAAAGTAAAAATCAAAATCAATAATATGAATAACCCAGAGGTAATTTTGAATAAATAAACTCGATAGAGGTTTTTTTAATTTAATTGCCAAACTTAGGGTTTTGTCTTGCGCAACCGTCTTAACGAGTTATCTTAAGAGATGATATTATTCTGTAAAATTTAAACGAACAAACTCTTAAGCCTTAGAAATTAAAATAGATTAATTTGGTTTTCAATTTAACCGTTACTTTCATCATATTGACCAACCACACCTTCGGATTGCCCCGTTAGATTATTTTTGAGAATAATCTTCGGGCTTATCACTTCAAGATATAACTATCATTAAATTTGTAAATCTTTAAGAATGTCGGTTTCGTTTCATATAATTTTGTGGTTTCGATTCCTTCAATTTTATCGTGTGTATTAAATTTATGACAGTTAAAAATTCATTTCGAAAACCCCGATTTTACTTCACCAAAAATTTGCGCGAATGAGTATCAGATGACACTTTAAGCTGAAATGAGTCGAATGGCCAATTCCCAAACTTACTAAATCAGCTAGGTTTTTAATATGATTAATTTAAAAAATATTACCAGATTGACGATTTTGAAAAAAATGTATACCACAGTTCAGAATGAAGGGAATCTATCTTGAAATTTTAACTGCAATAAAACACCTGCTCATTATTTCGTGATTTTTAGCTTAAAAGCTCCACTAAATTAGCATGGTTAGATAAGGTCAATTTTTTCTCAAAAACTGCGATTGAATGATATCCTGATGGTTCGATTGCGCAAATAAAATCACAGTTTTTATGAAGAAATTGTACAATTCCATTATAATATATCAAAAGCATGCGTATAAATTTTGATATTTACCACCGAATGACGATATTCGCCAAGGTTGCCAAACATAATCATATCTACTTTGATTATGAAAGATAATTTTGTTTTGTATCATAAACAGGCTATTTTTGTTCGAAATCGCTATTATCAAAAATCCACGGTGATTAATAAAATGTATATTTTAAGTATTCCAAATTTTTAAGCGATCTTAAAATATTACTTAGGATGTGAAAACTACCATCTAACAAGACTTAAGTTTTATTAATCAGATAAAAAAATTCATTTTATGTTTACAGTTCCCTTAATAGGTGATAGTTACATTTGTGTTTGACTTAGTAAAGTAGAATGGTTTTTTCAATAATTCAATGAAGTCGTTAATTGCTACCTTGGGGAGTTTTACGGTAAAAATAAATGCTCTGGCGGGCGGTTCAACTGCGAAATTCTGTAGTTGAATTTTCTTATCAAATTTTAGTTTTCTTTTTAAAACTTCGATTAAAAATCTGGAGTGACTGTAGCGCGGAAGAATATTTAATTGTTTTCCCATGTGAATTAAGTTTATTGAATTTTTCGACATCGTTAATGCTCACCCTATTAATCTTATAAGCAATAATCTGGTCTGATGGATCCGTGCGTTCAACACATGCGTTCAATCAAAACGGTTTTACTCGACTGCGACGGTTTTAGATGTAATGATAGTTAGGAGTGCTTTGGAGAGGATCTAGAGTGATTGAACAAGCCGATAAAGCTGTCAGTGTTTTCAGAAAAAATGTAGAGGTTAATGTTATTTTAGAATTGTCGAATTGCTTTTGTTACAAACAACAGCAGTGACACTCGCACACAGTTTCTAAGTAAATTAAACCGTTTGGGTTTTGATGCATCGTTGGTATTTAGTGGCGATCACACAAAGGACGAATGCTTCTGTGCGTCATATTTGACAGCGAAATTCCTTCATAACCTTGACTTTAAGAAGACAGCTTATGTTATTGGGTCACGAGGACTTGTTCACGAGTTATCTCTGAAAGGTATTAAAACCCATGTTTCAGAAGTATTTTAACTGCTTAGTTTAGTTAGAGGAGTCTTGTTCGAGTAGATATAATCTAAACATGTCAGACGATGTAGGTTCTAATACATTACAGATCGGCTCCGTAGTCGTTGGGTTGGATAGAAACGTAACTTACATGAAGATAGCTCATGCCATCAATTATTTAACCGATAAATCTGTGATGTTCATTGGAACAAATCCAGACCATGTCCTTCCTGCTCCTGATAACAAGATTTTGCCATGTAAGTTCTTGTTTAGATATCAAGGTGCAGGAACACTAATTGCTGCTGTAGAGGCAGCGACAGGCCGAGCCCCAACGATAGTTGGAAAGCCCTCAATAAACATGTTTGGCGTCATTAAAGATGAGTAAACCGTATTTGTTTTATAGATTGATGTTTGATCCTAAAACGACCTGCATGATAGGGGATCGGTATTTTAAAATAAATAACACAAAGAATGGACACTGATGTATTGTTTGGCAAAAATGGAGGAATCACCACAATTTTACTTTTCTCCGGAATCACCAACAAAGATAACTACAATAAACTGAAAGAAAAAAGACTCCGATGCAGAACACACCAAAAACTTCCACGAGCCAGATTATACATTTGATAATTTAATCGATCTTGTAAATCATGTATATGTCTAAAAATACCTTTCATCTTTTCGCAGTTTTTCATAATTTAAACTTACCGTTTTAAAATCAATCTAAACTACTAATCTGATAGCTCTTCTTAAATTAATCGACATAGGTTGATTAACTTTATCTGAGATTATCATCTTTATAATTTTGTTTTTTGCCAGTGATAAGCTAACTTGAATGATATTTGAAGTTACGCCAAAATACATGTAAGTTCATACTTTCTTTGGCGTACTAAAAGTAAAATTAGGCGCCAATTTAATTTTGGATTGTATTTCTAAGACAAATTTTGTGAAAAAATTTTTATCTTATAAGGAGAAAAAACTATATTCCATCATAATAAGCACATTTGGAGAGATTTCCTGTAGAAAGACGATTGCATTCAAGGTAGTGACAAAAAATTTTATACCACTTCTAACAGTGTTTTTGTAAAGGTTAAAGTTTACAAACTATGATTTTACTGGATTAGATGTTACCTAAATAATCTTGGATGACTGTTTTCTTTTCATTTTTTTTATTGATATTATTGTTTGATTTAAAATCTTTGAATACCATAGATGCATATTTTTAATTCAACATTTTATTGACGATTTAATATCTCTCACACTTGAATCATGATTTGACAAAATTTTGACGTTTAAAAAATGTGAAAAAGTTTACGACTTTTAAAATACTACATGGAGAAATATATTTTTTGATAAATTCTAATATTAATAACGTAATTGATCAAACCAAAGGATAATTTTTGCTAATTTTATTCCCACCCAGATGTGAACACAAGACTTTACAAAATGGAGATAAATCTATCATAGTTTCCGCAAATTTAAAGGTTGTATTTGATAACTGTAGTACTTCTGAATTGCGCACGGGCCTTGGTAGAGTAGATGAATAAGCAAGAACATTTAAAACTAAATATTACGTTTTATTGCGTTTATTCAGCCATCGCCGTTGTGGATCCGGAGTGGCACTGCAATAACTACTTTTTTAATTAAGGCGATACAGTCCCATCATTGATTCAAGGGTTAACATTTTTTCCATTAAATAAAGATAAGGGGAAATCGGTAAATTTTTGAGAACTGCTTAATTTTATTGTGAATCAAAATTTTTTAAAATAAACGTTAAATGATTAAATAGAAACTCGAAAAACGTTAATGATCGCTAAAACTATTAATTCTAGAAAATAAAATAAATATTCCTAAATTATAAAGAACATTCAAAATTTTATTCAAATCTATGAATTAGAGATATTATGCTCATTTATGTAGTTTTACTTTTCCCAGAAAAAGGCAAATTATATGATGGCCATATTGAATTCTGAGACTTTTATCTGAAAGTTGCAAATGTATGTTTTTGATTAATTTTGGACCAACCATAATTCCGTATTTGCATAAACTATTAAATACTGAGCTAAGCTAATTTTTTTTTATTTTCGCTTTAAAAATTATACATAAAATAAACTACGCATGTGAGGATAAGTGGATGTCAGCCGCTTCGGATTTGACAGGCATATTTTAACGTCGTGACAAGCGTTAATTTATGTTTGACAGAGAGCCGATTTTTTAGTCAAGACGAAATTCTCTGAAGAAAATCAGATTGAAATCCACGCATCGTTCGGAAGAAATTTGCTCATTGTATGGTTTAAGAATGGAAAATAATAAGGATCTAGAAAAAGAGAAAAAGTAAAATTAATTGTTGTTTACCAGATAAATATAAACATAAAAATTAGTTGGTTTGTCTTGCTAGTGTATTTTTGAAGTTTTGTCAACCAGTTTTATTTAAATCTAACAATTGGCGCGATTAGTATGAGAATAAGCACTAATTTTGATATTTTGGAACAATTAAAATACCACATTAAAACGTGAAATTTCTTAAGATTGTAAATTTTATATCCACATCAAAAGTAAATTATTTTTGTTTTTTTGAATATCGATTTTTGTCTCACTGATAATATTTTGAGATTATTTTCCAAATTTTTCATTAGGCGTTATTTTACTTTGATACATGCTTTAGTTAATTAGCTGAAAGGTGTTCAAGAGAAAAAATTGATTCTAGTCCCAAAGTATGAAAATTATTACCAATCTAATAATTAATATGATTTAACTATGCCCCTGACAACTTAGGCGTGGAAATTTTCGAATTTTCAAATTTTACTGCCAAAAATTGCCAACTATTTTATTTTATAACCTGTTTTGTAGACAGAAAATTTTTACTTTGAGCCAAAATTAATTAAAAATTTTCATCACAGCATTAAATATATTCAAAAAGTATTATACAGAATATATGATTGAGAGTATGTTAAACGTTTTTGATCAACTACTAGCAGACAAATGTACTTAGGATTTTTTCAAATTAACCGTATGAATATTCGTATCGTACCTTATAACTGCAAATACATAATTTAAATTATTTTTTATAAGCCACGCCGCGCAGTCTGACACTACAGTTGAGTCAGTTGAGAGATCAGAAAGTTTAGTTTTTGCTAAATACCAGGTTGGATGTTTGAAAACCCAAATAATATCGCTTATATTTTTGTTATTAATAGATTCATCTTTAAAGAAATTTGCAACTTATTTTGATTAAATTACTTGTTACTGGTTACAATGCTTCATAAAGGATTGAGTTAAAAGAAGATTAGAAAATTTCATTTATCATACAATTAATGCATTCTATTGTATTATTCACCAACGCATTCGAGAACTAAAGCGGTTCCTAACGATACTCTGTATAATAAACTTTATTTTTGAGTTTGAGTATCAGAGTAAAAATATTGGATGTTCCATCACCAACGCGGACATGCGTAAAGAAATAATATAACTATGTATACGGTTAGGCTATTAGATTATTATTGTTATTTTCTTGTGAATATTTGCTAAAATGAGATACTAAGGAAAACTTTTAAGTGTAAAAGTTTGTGGACCTGACACCATTTTATTGTGTGATCGTGTGCGAGTTTTAAGCAGGGCCAGTTATTAGAGATTTTCAGAATGATTGCAAGAATGAAATTTGCTTTTTTAAGAACGACAAAAAACAATCTGATGAACTTTATGATTTGAATTTGCTCAGAAGATTCATTTCTGCTGATATTTGACCATTCGCTTCGATTTTTCAAGTCTTGGAATCGGACGTTACGAAGGAAAGCCATCGACGTTGTGTCGACAAATAAATGATGTTTTGACATTTAAAATTTATTCTAAAGTAACTAAATCAGTAAGGTTTGCATGTTATCAACGAATAAAATATTTTTGAAACACGTGTTTGAAAATAGAATCGCTGACATGCCGGAAATACTTAACTCAAAACAATTTTCTGAAAGATATAATTTCGAAATTTTGAGGACTATGTTTGAAACAAAATGAAAATTGCTGATTCATTTGGTTTGAAGATATGGTCAAATCACTAAAACAACCGCGAAGGTGAGTAAAGTTAAAAATTAACAAAAGGACTTGAATTCTTGTTTTTGCGCTGAGAAGTTTTTAAATAAGCTACATCGTGCTGATAATTTATTACCCCGCCGAATTCCAGTTATCTATTGAAGAAGAGTAAATTTATGATCGAAAAATATATTTAAGAAGTGTGTAGTATGATCTATTTTCTGGTCTCTCGTAAATTAGAAGCATGCTTAAGACAATTTTATCATTAAAATATGCCAATGAAAGCATTTTTGAGATCACAAGTTATGTCAATTCAAACAGTAAAAACCCGGCTGACAAATAATGCTTAAACGTCATATTAACCTCATTTATGGATGTGGGTTGCAGAATGAACGACAGGTTTTTCTAAGATTGTCTCTTATTTTAAAATAATGTCTCAATTTCATGAATTTTATGCTGCTTTTAAAAAATCATCATAAAATTAAATGCTCTTCAAGACTATTTATTTATCTCATTGGGCGGCTTTTGTTTTCAAACGGCGGTTTTTATCTCACTTGGTTGTACAAAAGGATAAAACACTACATGAAAAATTCATTTTTATGGATTTCGTGATACCATCAAAGTCCTAATCCCTCCATACTATTAGAGATATTAAACATTAACAAGAAATATTAAAGCAACACAATAATAATATAAGTGATTTAACTGTTTATTTTAAATTAAAAGATTGACCATTTACTAAAATGACATAAGGATTGAGTTTTCTACCACGAGTTATATAATTTATAACCGCAAAAAAACAAACACGTTGTCATTAAACACTGAAAATAAAAATCACATTCTCCGCAAACTGTAGTAAGTCATTTCCAAGAGAGACAATTCAGACTGAATAAAAGGTATTTCTGGAGCATGCGTATTTTGCTGTCTATCCAATTAAATAGACCTTTACAAATTGTATAATTATGAAAATTGAACACAGTTTTAAAAATGACACGATGGTTTTTGTTAATTCATTCCGATATCGTTGTTAAATTTTGATTTTCCTTTTTCAAAATTGATATGTGGTGAGGATCATAACTACCCAAAAATCTGACATATTGATGAAGGACAATAATTCCCAGCCTTTTGAGGTATCACCGCATATGATTCATGGCTTTTACCATAAGAATATAAGATTAATTTTAATCAGTATAGGAACTCATTTCACGATTTTGTGATATTTTTCGTACAACTATAAGTGGTCATTCAGTCTTGAGTATAT
Source organism: Neodontobutis hainanensis (assembly GCA_024349245.1). NCBI lineage: Eukaryota > Metazoa > Chordata > Actinopteri > Gobiiformes > Odontobutidae > Neodontobutis > Neodontobutis hainanensis. The sequence continues at coordinate 65,369 of JALDNG010001144.1, forward strand.
GTTGTATTTAAATTCTATTTCAGATTCCCTTTATTTTATTGAGGCATGAATCTGAAACAAAATAAGCGAAATCTACTTATTAACTACATGATTTTTTAAACAACTGGAATTTTGAAACAACTTATTACAGTTTTTAATTTTCGTAGAGCCGGGAAAAACGTGATTTCATTTATCATAAACAGTAGAATGGCCTCGGTTATATCAGTACTCATAAACAAAAATCTTTTGTTCAATAGTGCTCTCAACGCATCAAAAGAATTCACACTTGGCTCACAAAGAGCTTTTGTAATTTCGGTTTTAAAGAGGAGAATGATTGCCACGAGTACTATAAGATTCGAATTGTAGCATTTTTCCTGTGTCTGTAAAATATAGTAGGGTATATTAATCATTTCTCAACACCTTCTTGAATTTTCGAACTCTCCATTATTTATACGATCGCGCAAGATTGTAAAAATGCAACTTATAAATTTATGTATTTTAAAATTTAAAAATATTTTCACCGTAATCTCCTTTTATATGGTGCATCTTGCAGAAAATTTCACGATACCTGATTTGTAGCGAATTTAACATCACTTTAACATTTATTCATGCATTGTATTTTCAAAGCTAAAATTAAAATTCTTGATGATTGTTTTTGTATTTGACAACGTAGGGCATCAACCAGATTATCGAACAATAAATTGCTATTCTCAACCAAATAATTGTTGAAGTTAAAATTAATTTAATGCAAATATAAGATCAATAAGCTGAAAACATCGAGGAACTCAAAACGATTTCTCTTATATATCAAAGCTCAAAACTATCATTTTATTTTTATATATTAAACGATAGAATATGAATACCGATTATTTACAAAATATCAAAATTTTTTAGAAAAGTCTTAAACGTCAAATGAGATGGAGACCATGACTTAACGTGAGCGGGAAACTTCATAGTTTAATAATAAGCGCATGCTTGCTGAAATTCTAACATTTTTGTTTAAGGCGTTTTTGCAGAAGTTTAGCCCAACTAATTTTTATATGCAAGTATTCAACTACGAAAATGTCTTATTCTACAAGAACACGAATTCTTGAGAATTTTATGAGAACGTTTTTAGTCATTTTTCAAATGAAAAACATGTTTAGTATAGAAATATGCAAATTTCACACATAGGGAATAAATTAACCACATTTATTCGATAAAGAACAAAATTATAGTGAATGAACTCAAAAACGAAATTAATATAGAAAATCGTTTAAATTTAAACTCTTAGACATAATTATTTTGTTCTTTTTTATTTTTTAATGTTATACCTGGGATTTTGAAAATGAAAAAAACGACAAAATCATTACCTGAGAACGTACGTATAAAGTGATCCCCATGGTCGGTAACATTCGTGAAATGTTCGGGTTCGATAAAAAATGATAGTCGAGTTTTTAATTGGATGCTTATTAGGTATTCTAATGATGGAGTATTTTGGTATTAATTTAAAGCCGCTTCCACCTGATTGTTGTTTCTTTCCCGGTGTTATTTGACAATCTATACCTTTTGATGTTTTCTGTGCATTATATTTTTAACTAAAGAAACCAAAAAAGGCGAACGTAGTCGAAAGTACAATCATTGAACCAGACGTCATCGAAGTACATATTTTTATCATCTCCAGTTCGAGAAGCATATTGAAATCCCTTTCTGCGTCGACGAAGCACTAACGAGAGTAATAAAGTTTTCTTATAGTTACTTGAAACGATCCTGGAGAAATATTTAGGCTTGATAAATTCGTAGGTGACTTTTATCGACAAGATATCTCGATCTTTCAAGAGACTTTGATAAACGAATCAGACAGCTCATTCAGCACTTTTTTTCTGACTTCTGCCACCGCTGTTTGAAGGTTTTCGAACTTGATAATATCCAGGTAAGCCCGAGTGAGCTAGTTTTCAAAAGCCTTATACCAAAGACTTTACACCATTTACGCGTGTGCAAAAAGACCATTCAGATCGCCGACGAGCACGATGAGAACATCGTTCGAAAGGCTTACCCATCTAACCAGATCCATTGTGGGCTGCTTTTTAAGGATTGCGACGAAGACATTTATCTCAAAAATTTATTTGAGTGTATCCTACATTTGAGCTTGCCGGAAAACCAGCAGCAATCTCGGTATTTGTTTGAGTAATAGGCAGAATATTAATATTTTTGATGCGTTCTGTTTTAACTTTTAACATTTTTAAACCTTTGATAGAGTACCTTTCGGATCCAGTAGGCACCTTTAGTTTATCTAGCACGTTGTCAAGCTTGTCATTATTCAAGCATTTCAATGCGAGCCGGCAGTATTGGCCGAGGGAAACCTCAAGATGGTGCCTATTCTGAGAGATTTCGTCAATTTCCAACCAACAAAACTACGTCATGTTGTTTCACCTCCAAAAGTGTTGTCATCCTTATAAGTAGGAACTGCGAGTAACATGGTCTCAGCTGCAATCAAACCCTTCCCTGATGTACGTTTTCTTACAGGTTTTCAAGAAAAATAACAGATTTATTTTTCCTCATTTTTGCGTGGCCTACGGTGTGTATACCTAAGCTTACGATAGATGAGTGGGTATCTAAGGTTTCAAACTGGATAATCTCGATGTGCTCTCTCGAAAAGATCAGATTCACTCGCTGGTTTTGGAGGTAAGTTGATCATGTTTTTCAGGCCCGCGAAATCTATAATGTGTTTATTTCAACAGAGTCGTTTCACCGTATCAAATTTAACCAGGAAATATTAACTAAATTTCAAGAAAGTCAGTTAATTTTTAATTTAGTCGATTTTAGACTTGATACAGATGAAAATCTTATCAAAATCCAAATCCTATACGGGTATAGCTTCTTTAACCAGCCAGGATCCTTCACAATATTGCCTTTAAAATATTAACTGCCGAGTGCTTGGATTTTTTCTATCACTCACCTCAAGTAAATAGTTCATTCATTAAAATCTTTAAATGCATTTGAGAATGCCTTTTTTGGAAATTTTCTTGCCAGTTTAATCATATTTTCCAAAAAAAATCGATGTTATTGACTGGATATATTTTCTAAAAATCATTTTTAACCAAATGAAATTTAATTATATTGACGAAATATTAATTTTAAATGATTATTTTAGTTTTAATTTGTTAATAAAATTTTTCAGATTTTCATTTACGGGTTTACGATTATCTATCTTTTTTCATTCGAATTAGCTTTAATGATAAATTACATAAGGCTGTAATCTTATTAAGTATTGTTACATAATCCGAATTTCGGAACTTTAAGATTTTCCAACTCTAACACCGCCATTTATTGAATTTCAAAAGTGCTTCTAGCGCACGCGCTTATAATGTTTTTTGTTGGCTCATTAATCAATGCCAATACTTTCTCAGCTTTTAAAGATTCTTTTTTAAATGTGACTTTTTACTCCTAATTTTCTCAGTCATGTTGTGCTGACAGTTTAAAAAATTAAATCTCAAGTAATATTAAAAAATAATGAATCTCATTCGAATTTCTTTGTTATTCTTCTGCGTGTCAGTATTATTCACATGCAGTGATTGACTATAGTTTTCAAAAAACTGTTTGGATGCGTTAAATTTTAAATTTTGTTCTATATTTAATCATAAATGTCTTTTGATTTTATAAATTATTTGCAAAATTTAAAATTTTCTTAAGAATTTAGATATAAACATTAAAATAACAAGTTCAGGAATCAGAAGAGTGCTGATATTATTTTATCCTAAAAGGATTATTAAATACGCACAATCAACATTAAATTAATTTGAATTGACCAAATAATTTACAAGCATAATATTTTCGTTTTTTAATTGTTCCGAATTCCCTGCTTTTTTAAAAGTTGTCTTTACCGATTTTAAAAGACTAAGATTCTGCCATCAAACATCTTCTACATGAAGCTTAATAGTTTTTTTCGTGGATTAAATGGCGGTTTTTAATCTTATAAATTTAACGTTCGCTCGTTTTCGTTTTGTTCGTTGTTTTGTTTTCAATTTAGAAGAACCAAAATTGAAAATCTAAACCTCAACAAATAATTAAAATAAAATATGTATTAACAGCACTATTTAAATTTATTCATCCAAAAAATTCATATATATATCCATATTTAACTTAAATTACTAACCATTCATTTGGAGTTCTTCTTTAATTTTTATTTTTACAAGCCCAAAACAACCAATTATATCGTATGAAAAAATAATAACAGTATGCCTATTTCGAAACAGATTCTTATGCTATACCTTGAGTTTTTATAATTCTACATGATACATGAGTTCTTGAACCTTGTTACAAAACTGAGAAAAATTATTTATTTTCTTATATCAACTCTCACTTTTGAATATATTAGTTTTTTATGCTGTGTTTCGGAGAGCGACCAAAGTTGAGAGATTGTCTTTCCGCATATCATATTTCACAATCGAGGTAAAACTCATTTGTGATTCATAGAAAAGTCCTTGGTATATCAGAATCTAACGTGGACGGGGCGAATGTCGATAATAACAATAGTAAATGGAATTACTACTACAGATCGATACTATAGCATAGAATGCGATTCAGATATTTCCGTATTCCTTCGACATGAATTAGGAGGATTACGAACATCTGAGCGATTCTTCCTCGATCGAGTCTACTTTGGTCGACCAGTCACAGAATATTGATCTATCAAAAGTGAAAATTAAGATCACTGAAATAAAATCAACATTTAGGAAAAACGAACGAATTTTTTACTTTCTGATAGAAGTTACGAGGCAAGAACAAAACTCCGAGCAAAGTGAGTCTATCGTGTAAACAGCGCAAACGAGAGTGGTTCAGCGTTCATACAAAGAATTTTTTTCACTTGAAAATCGGTTAAAGCGGTTCCATGGTGCAAGAATCAAAAATATACTAACGCCAAAGCGGACATTTTTGATGGAGAAAAATTATGAATATTTAAAGCATTGCATCAAACCGTTCCAGGATTATCTTGACTCACTGCTACGCAACGAATACCTCAGATACAGCACAATGCTAAACTCTTTCCTCAGTGACGAAGAAGTTGTCAACAACCATTCCTTCTTTGCGCGGACTTCAATGGTCACTGGTCGCGCCATACAGTCGGTAATCGGAACCCTAAGCTCGCAAAAAGGAAAGTATATTGACGGCTTCATAAACTCATTTGCACAGTCCACAGAGCCCGTCAAGACAAAAGCTACACATAAAATTTCTCTCTCTAAGTTAAAAAAAAAGTTCAACTTCGTAAAAGATCAATACCTTCCTAATTCAACCATCAGGTATGGTCATAATTTCTAGCCTACAGCAAGCTACATTACAAGAAGCCTAAAGGTTCTTCTAGTTTATAAAATAGACTACAAGCGCGATTTGGTCCGCGAAATATTCATCACGTGTTTGTCTTATAATTCCTATTAAGTCATTGAAGTCGTTAATCCAAAAAATTTGATCAGTATTCTTCTCTATCTCTTCTATTCGTTGTTTGGCGGAATTTGTGAACTCTTTTTTCGAAGGTAACAATCATCCTTTACACTTAAATCCAGTTATTTATTGAGGTGATAATATCAAAAATTCGCTCTCTCTGACTCGCTTAATATTGCATAAGGATACGCTATTTAGCTATCTCAATCACCTTTGCCTCGAATCGAGCAAATTTAACGGCCATTATGTGATTTTCAATGAACGGAGTATGCGTATTATCGCTGATTCTTTAATAATTACTTGCATTCGTTGACGTCGATGATAAATGTTGGATTGTTTCTGCACTTATCCAAAATTTGATTCTTAGTTAAATTTTCTTTTTAAAAAGTTTCTTCATCGTTCATTTTAAAAAGTTTCTTTGATTGAAAGGTTTTCGGTTGATAAAATTTTGTAATTTGGATTAACTAACATACTTGTTTAATTTCTCAACTTTTACGCATTTTTAAAATTTAAATTGAAACCATATTTGTCGAGTAGATTTTATTTGCTACCAATCACTACTGCCAATGAACTAAGACTTTATCAATATATTTCGCTGTATTTTTTGATAATTTTCATATTTTCCTCAATTCTAGGGCAGTTTAACAAATTTGGAGATTCACTTAAAATTCCTTCTTGTTTTCTTTCGTAATATGACCATTACATACCTCATAAATTTCCCATCTAAAATTGAAATTATTTTCTAACAAGTTGATATTCATTTTAAATGGCAATCTATGCAAACCTATATGAAATCGTCCATCGATATTAAATCAAAGTACCTTAACAGAGATTCTGAATGTTTCCATTTTTTATCATTCACTTCTAGACTTATCAGTTCATATTTTATATTTTAAGGTGGGTTTCCGAGAAGGTAGGAGAAACACTACGACCTGAATCTATTTCGAATATTATTAATTCTTTGAATAATTTAGGTTTTGATGTTGATATTTTTCAGTTTTATCGATGCCCTCGAACAAGTTAATTATAACTAATTGTTAGGTGCGCAACCTCCGAAGAATCACCCGATATAAATGATGATCTTATTAATAAATCAAAAACAAAAACTTCGGAAACGTCTGCCAATTTAAAAATAACGCCTAAAAGAACTTAACCTCAACGAGTCAATTGAGCCTTTCTTAGAGCTTTTAAACTTCCCAGATTTAAATAAACAAGTATTCTCGAATTAACTATTTAAGCTTTTATATAACCTTCTCGACGATATTTTTGCCTCTATATATCCAGAATTGGTAGTTTGTTTTTCTCATTAGACTCAACCAAAACGTGGGGCGTCTTTTGACCTGGCCACCCACAACGAATAACAAAATTAACTAGTTTACCAGATAACAATCTTAATTTTTGTTTTTTCTCACAAATTTTAATCTATTTTTTAAAATCTTCCGATGTCAAAGTTGGTTTCCTTCCTCAGGATATTCCTCGCGTTACTGATTTTTGCCATTGTCCTCGCTCAGATTGCTAGTCCTGCTGACCAACAGTGATTCCATAACTTATTTCAGAGTTGTTGTTAAAATCTTCAACAAAATCAGAAACCAGTCGAATGATACTCAGAATATGATTAGAGCTTACTACAACAAGAACCCACGAAAATTTTCATCGATTCTGTTCATAATCTCAGTTTTGTACAATCGGTAATGATTTCAAGGCTGCAGAGTTTTGCACTGCCTGGAGCGATCTTGGTTGTTCTCATAGTCGGTTCGTGTTACAGTGTACTGCCGGCTGTGCTTTTCTCATCGATCGTATTCTTTATTTGTTATTTAGTGTGCAACTTTAGGGTCACTATTCAGTTACTTTATGTTCGAATCATTGAGCTGTGTGGCAGATTTGTTTTGCTCTGGTTCGATAAAAGATACCAAAAGAGAATAAGCGAAAACCAAGAGAACACGCTTTGTCTCCTGCAAATTCTCAAGTTCAACCCATTTATTCCCATGTCAGTTATCAACATCGCCGTCTCAATTTTAAGAGTGCCCCTCAAAATTCATTTACTCACGACCTTCATCGGTTTTTCCCAATATTATTAATGTAGGTGTTATTCCAAGAAATACTTTTTATGTGACCTCAGTTAAGGGTGCTTCACTCATACTTTTGGATTTTTCCAGTCATGCGAAACTTAAAGTTCTTTTTTTTGTGGTTACATTTTTACTTTTGTGTCTTGGAGTGTTTATCTTTTATAAAGTCGTACAGCCGCCACCGCCTCAGGAAACATTTGAATAATTTTGAATATTGTATTTATGTGTTCATAAAATTTTTCTAACTTGTATACTCGCAGCAGGTCTTGAATAATAACTTTGATTTATTATTTTTCAAAATGAATGGATTAAGCAGCTTTTTATAGAATTTTAGGTGACTATTTTTGTCTCAATACATGAAAATCTTCATAAGAGTCACATTTGAAAAAATTCATTTGGATAAACTAAATTTAAAAGGGAGAAATAATATATTTTCGTATGTTTCGCTCTTAAAACCCCATAAATAATGGAGTTAAAAACAATATCTATACAAGATAAACTCTTATGTTAATCAACATAAAATTAAATACTCGTCATTAGTTAAATAAACAAAGAATACTCAATCAACCAAAATTTGATTTTCCGTATTCCTATATTATATAATGAATTTTATGAGAATGCAGACAAATCTCTCTGTAAATTAACAGTTTCTTACTCATTTTGAAAGTGAAAAATTGATCTCAAATAGAGGCTGCGTACTCTATGATTATTTTACTGAATGAATGTACACTTTAGCGGTTTTTTTATTTAGATTACTTGAAATTTTAACAGAATATTATTCTGTGTAAATATCATAAAGAATCTCGAGAAGCTAAAAGAATTAGAGGAAAATGTATACGGTATTTCGATGATTTTTCAATACATATTTTACCAATCGGAATTTCGTAAAAGAACTAGACACGTACTTTCTGTACCATTGATAGAATATGGGTCCAAAAATATTAGAATTAAATGTTTAATATTGCAAAAATATATTTGTTTGTTCGGTATGGCACTTTGTACAGACGAGGCATCATATATGAAATTTTAATTTACTGCACGATCCAGTAATTTTTTTAAACTGGAGTTGCTTGATTTTATAAGTTCTTACGTCGACTTTTATTTTTCGAAAAAATAATTTTGCAGAACCCTATTTATATATCAATGCGTTGACAAACAATTCGTTTATTGATTCGAATTGGCTCTATTTGAAAGTTCTCTCCGTCGATGGTTTCTTATCTCAAAAATAATAAAATTTAAGAGAGTTCGGAATGATACTCGAATTTCCCATAAAGGGTGTTTTTAGCATTCTACTTTTAAGATCTTTATGAAAATTCAATTCAAAAATCGTTGAAAGACTATTCGTTACGAGAAAGACAATTCATATTTCAAATATCATAAAAGATACGCAGACTCCCTCTATATAAAAAAATTCCCAATAAAAATTTATTGATTTAACTTCCCTATCTTTCTAAGCATGATTATAAGGTAGACCATGTAAAATTCCCCTTTTCTACTGACAAAAATGGTGAAGGTTATTAGTTCTCTTGCCATGAGTTTGAATTAAATATTGAGCGAAAATGAACTTCTCCCAAAATTCTAAACCAAACTGACTTGTTATTCATTGCAATGGGGCGTGAAATTCTAATTATCATTTAATTATTTTTTATAAAATTCAATTAATTAACGCATAAATATCATACTAATGATTCCTGCGCATTTTTAATATTCAAATTCGGTTAATCTATTGAAAATAGAAGCACGTGATTTCGGAAATGTCAGTCTCAAATAAAAAATTGAATAATTATGGTTCTCTCTGGAATTGATATTTTTAACATTGTGAATTTTTCACGGGAATTAAATATATTTTTGAGTGGTTAATTCGATACGAATATTCACGTTTAATTTTAAGGCGTAAAATATCGGCGTATTTCAAATAGTCGTTTTCACGCTATCAATCAACTGAGTAGGCTTTAGAAGAAGCCATTCGTGTGATGTTTTAAACGCGTGGGTTTTTTTCATTAATTTTATTTAAAGTCTATATGGATAAATTTATTATGAAACAGAAATATTACGACTGTTTAATTCAACTTGGGACGATACGGTGGTGTGTTTTCTTTTCGATACCGTCTTCTACGTACAAACTCCATTTTCGAATGCAGCGATTTGACAAAAAGTAAATTATTCAACCAAATTACTTAAAATCATTCATAGAGCTGATAAAAAATTATATATTTATTAATCGAGTAATTTGTAATCATGGAAAGAGCAGAATATGAACTTTGCAATCTAAGATAATCGGAATTCATTGCTATTTTTAAAGAGGACAAATTACTGAATAGAAGTACATTAACAATCTTTAACTGAATATTTTGAGTGTAGCCATCGTCTTATAATGTGTTTTGAGGAAATCCTGCAAAATAAGGTGAATTTTGTGTTTTCTGTCAAATGGAGGAAAGTTTATTGAGAATGAAACGTAGAAACCATCGAGTGAGCGCCACTTAAAATGATGTTTAGATGTTTGGTATCGTTGATACATATTTCCCCTCAACAAATATCTTAAAATAGTTAAAACCTTTCAAATTCTACCTTACTTCATATTATTTATGTATGAAGTTGACCTGGAAAAAGTTGCACAGCGGTGAATAGCCGCATTTGTGTGGTCAAATTAAAAATTTTGGATATTAACATGAAATTGTCATTAACAGCTTGTATTTCGTCGATTCTAATAAATCCTTAAACATTGAAACTATCGAATCAATTTAAGATGAGTGAAATATGCCAACATCATGCCATTTTTTCTGAATGAATTATGTGAATGCCATATTGCGAAAAATAATTTGACAAGCCTAGTTGATTTTAATAAAATCGTACAAATAATAAAAATTATCTTACCACTTTAAAACTTTTATACATTTAAAATTTTTGTGTTTGTTTAACACATAACCGTTCAATTAAATGATAAAAAAGTTTCAAATTTGGTTTTGTTTTAGTTTAAGTTGTTCTCACAATTCAATCATACTATGAAGACATATAAAAGTACACCCATTGATGATATTTAAATTTATTCAGATGAACATACTTTTAAAATAATGCGAGACCTTTATATAATCTTGAAGGAGCGACGAAATAAAACGTCTCATCAACTGAGCATGCGTGTTTAATACTTTTTTGATCAGTTGGTTTTGACATTTATAAATGTTACCGAAAATAACCGAAATTGTTGGTTTAAAATTTTCTTCAATCCTATGCTGCAAGGATACTTCCTGTTCATATATGAAACTAAATTTTAAAAGTTTGTAAGGAATCTGAAGTTTTTTGAAATCAAATTATCTTGCATCAAAGAAAGATTGATAGTTTAAGATGTTTATTGTCAATGAGATAAAAAGAGGAGTAAACTTAACAGAAATACATCTAATTCTTTCTTCCTTTTGTATCCATTAATAACGCAAAGAATTTTTTTCATAACCTAGGATTCACTTTTCATCATGTATGATAGGTTAAACATATAGCCACTTGGCCGCGTTTAAATGACGGATTTAAATCAAAAGATTATTAAAATTACCATTCTATTTTATACATTGACAAAGTTTCAAAGTAAACTAACTGGTTTTGAATTATTTAATTGAAATATATTGTCGGTCTACCTTAACTACATTATCTATAGGTTATCAACTTGCTTGTTTTGAAGAAAAAGGATCAGTCAAACAATAAGGACTTCTTTTGAAGGAAGTTTTAATCTATTTTACGCTATTCTCAAAAGATCTACTTTCTAGGTTCGGCGTTCAGCTCTTTACCCACTATCGGTACCCTTTTTTATGTGTAAACACTAGATTTCGAGTTGTGAGACTATTACTCTATCATCGACACCAAAGGCAACCGTACCTCTGCACCACTTTTCCGATGGGAAGAGGCGAAGTCTCTTTTTGCTCTTTAAGACTGCGAAGGCACTCTCTGTTTTGTGAACTTGATCACCCTACAGAATGCTCCAGAAAAATACTTCCAAACCCATCCACGGTTGACAGAAACCATTCAAAAACTTTTAACCGTCACTGAAATTAGGTTGCAACAGTGTTTAATTAAAATCGTAAATCCACTATCCTTACAAATAAATCGTCCTTTTGATCGACCCTTTCGAATGTTAAATGAATGGTGGAAAGAAATTGAGGAATGATAAAGTGTTCAGGATGTTAGTAAAAATTATGACACTTAAACGACTCAATTTTTTTATTTAAAATCTTTTCATTGAAAGGCGGTATATCAACGAGTCAATGATAATTAACAAAGAAGCTCGAGATACGATTATAATGTAATTTTAACCGTCAACAAAAATATAATTTAGAGGGAAGGTACAAGAAAACATGGATACTGGTTGCATCAGTTAAAATTAAATAACTCACAGTTGAATCGATTTCGTCTCAATAGAGTGACCTACTTGTCTTCAAAATCATTTAAAACGTTTTATTTGTTGTCAAGTGTATGCGGCATTTTTAAATATAATTTTCGGTCATCATCACAAAATTATCAATTTGATCATGGTTTGTGTTATTCAACAAAACAAAGAATGAGAGAAAATGAAAAATAAAACTGAGTATCGTGATATTCTAAACATAAAAGACATTATATTCACAGTTAATATTTAAATTTCAGTTAGAATACTGGCGGCTTGGATTCAAGATGGCAACAGATCGAAAATTTTACAGAAAACCATATCATACTAAAAATACCTTTTAGTTTTAAAAAGCATATATATTTATGATATTTACCGATAGTCGAAAATGAAATAAATTGTAAGCCCCCGCAGAAATACTTAAGGTCCAGTTGTGAAATCAATATCCTTAACCAGTGTGAAAATTGGTGCCATGATAAAGATATCAAAAAAACAATGAAGAAAAATTTTAAAACGAGTTTTCACCTGCATAGTATTTGAGAGGATGATGCCTCGAGCAGAATGTGACCTTTGATTTTTGACATCAGTTTTCTTTCTCTTATGATGTTTAGCTATTAGGCCTTTTGAAGTCTGCTTTCATCGAATTTTTTTTGCTATTTCAACTTACATGAAGAAGTTTTTCAAATTCACAATTTTACCCTGGTTTCATTCATAAATGTATCTGAATCGCCCGTGTATACAATAGTGCTTCTGTTCTAGTATGTATTTCTTAAAGTTATCTGTGCGCCTTTTTGAGTTAAAAGTGTTTTTACGATGATGGTACACCTTTTATTTTGCTTACTTTTTTGATATTCTATATACTTAAAAAAATTTTGGATTTTCAGTTATATTTTTTGCAATACCATATACGTATATAAAAACATGTAGAATAATTCATAATATATCTTAACATTTGAAATCGAGAATGGTTTCTAGATCCTGATTCGCGTCTATCAACGAAAGAAAAAGGTTTAATTTGGCGCGTTATTTTTTAAAGTTGCTGCGTTATACTTTTGGCTAACTCTTTTTAAAATAATTTATAATATATCTTTCATATTATAAGATATGCTTGGATGGTGTAACTCTTCATTGGCTCCAGGTTTGTAATTATACAATCAAAAGGGATTCTTTGGGAAATATTTTCAAAAATAGAAAACTCTTGATGTTGTATGCCAAACCTTAATATGATGGTCATAGTTCCCAGCCTTTAGTGTTTGATTTTTTTAATAAATAAGATAAATTAAGATTATTACACACCTGACACAAATTCGATAGTTCCTTCATACGTACAACTCAACATTTTAAGAAATATTCTCCAAAAATTAGGAGTCCTATTTTTTTGATGAAAATGTCAAGGCAAACATGAGGAATTTTAAGACTAAGAATATTTTATTTCTATAAACATTGCAAAATAAATAAAATTTTCGATTTTTTATCTTAAAATATACTTTTTCCTATTTAATAACTCGAGAGTGAAATTTTAATTAAAAAAAGAAAATAGAGGACGAAAATATTTAATTTATTAAATAACGTAAAAGTACATTACTTTAAATAGTTGAAACATGTGCGCGTGCTGATATTTTAAGGATTTTAGATGTTATTTTTCAAAATATAAAATGAAGATTTTGTTTTGAAAATAAATATGATCATATGGTATTTTCCCAAAATTAGATCTCATGTTTTGTGAAAATTTTCTTATTTGTGAAGTTCACATCAAAGTTTCACTGTCTTGCGCAAATGGAATATATTTTCAGTTGAATCAAGTTGAGAATTAAAACTTGTCCAGTTAAAATGTTTGATTATTAAATTTTAAAAATATATCATACAATGATAGCAAAACCTATATTCTTTTAAATTTAAGATGTATGAAAGTATGATGCCAAATTCTAAAATACTTGGATAAAATTTTTGATGATTAAAAATCTGAATAATTCAAAAAAAATTTTGCAGAGGAATGAATTGTTTTAATTTATAACATCTTGAGTTTTTCAGCGATCTGCGCATCAAAAATTTTTTTTATAATTGAATGAAATTTAATATAAACATTTCAACAACATCTTTATTGAATAAGAAAAAATTAATTATTTTTTGAAAACAACATGATGAATATTAATTGTAATGTCGCTCACCTATTTAACACCAGTAGACTTTTTTGTATTTTTTTACGTTTCATGAAATTCTATATGTGAAGCGATTGTAGGCTTATACTATACAGAAGCAGATGCATATTTCATTCTGATAATGCTTGAAATTAATCTTAATTGGGACTTCAAAGCTTTTATTTTTTAAATGAAAGAAACTTTGGCATATGCTTATAACTAATGTGATAACATCAGAGAGCAATTTATAATTCTGGTTTTACTTTAATGCGAAAATTAAACTGACATTATATCTATTATTTTATTCATAAACTATTAGAAACATACAAAATTTATTTAAAGTAATATTTGAATTAAAATGACGAGAGTTTAAATTGTGACTCTGAAAACTGATCCTAGCATACGGTCCGGTCGACTAATCTTTTTAATAATATAATTACATGCAAAAACGAATATGTTCTTAAAATTTCTCAAAATTAAATTAGTTTGATTTTCCCATCTATTAATACATAGTTTATATATGCATGATGGTTACTAGTTCGGTAATTACTCCTCGAAGTGATGTTTCCAAAGGTGAGATTAAAGCAGAAGAAATCCTCGCACGATTGTCATCCGTTTCCCCGAACTCACGATACGATCACAGCGGTCTAAGAAATACGGTGCGGAAGGCAGACATTGAAAATATGAAAGAGGCTGAACGACAGGTTATCGAAAGAATCAACGAAAAAGAACTCCACAAATTATTTCTCAATCAACATTCATTTGGTCGATTGTCCTTCCAGGGAACCAAATTACCAGACTATCATGCTTGTGCAGGATTGAACTATATATCCTCAACATGCAGACCTTCAAAGGCAAATGAAAGAATAAATTTAATCTCCCTAAATTAACTTATATTTCGGCTCCTGTTGATAAACCCACCTGTACTTAATTTGAATTAAATTCGGGCTCGGTTTACCCTTATCCTTGGCGTCCATACATCTACCAGTCAGTGGGTTTTAAAGATAGTCTGACAGCAACGTCAAAGAGACCACGAACAGAGTCGTCAGATATACAAAAATGGGAAAACTGTTTGAAATGAACGGGATAAACCATCAGTTTGTCATGTAAGAATCGAAATTACGGCATATGTCGGGTAACTAACGATAGCTTGATCTGGTTCTCTGATTCCAATCGTGGTTCTATCAGACAAATCCTGCGTTTTTAATGACGATATTTCTTGAAAGTATGGTTGTGACACTTGTATTCTTATCGATATTGGTATGTGGTTATGGGAAAAATTTTATAATTGTTATCAAATCATCCATGGTACAAAATTATTCATCATATGTATATCTTCTTCGAAAATAAATTTTGTAACCTTTGAATCTCCTTCTTGCTTTAACATTTCATAATATACTGTTAGCTCGGCAAATATACGATGTAACTTGAGATTAATATTCTCGTTATTTTTTCCTTAATTGATAGATCTTCGACTATTTCGGTGATACCACAATTTCATTCTGAGAGAATGGGATAATGAATTATCATCTATTCCGACCTATATGATTTATCCAACGAGTAGCCACGTTCTAAGCTTTCGTATTCTATTTTTTAAATCAATCAAACTCAAAAATCAAAGTATAGGAAATAATGGAAAAAGTAAAGCAATTCTAAATAGTTCGCACGCGCGTAATACAAAATGGATAATATATTTGCTTAATCAATTATAGATCTAACAATTTGGCGTTTATCAAGCGAAGAAGCATGAATTCGTTTTTTATAGATGCTGGATATCTAAAATCAAATATATGATTTGTCTCTTAGAATAATATGATTTAAATAAACGACAAAATCCAAAGCTATTTTATTGTTATTTATGTTAGAATTTCTTTGTTATTGTAGCGCGCATAGAAATAAAAATAACGCATAAAAATGTGGTTTGCAAAATAGTCGTTTTCGGACAATTTACTTCTTATTAATTTTTGGCCAACTATTTTTTAATAGTTAACCATAAGAGAAACAGATTTCTAGACCTACACTTTTTGACTATTTTTATTACATCAGATTAGCGCTTTTGTAATTTAAAACAAGTAGGCACTGGCTGAATTAATAAAAATGCGGAAATCATTGGTAAACCAGGCATAGAGTTGGAGATAGACGAATCGTTTGGTTACAGGAGGAAATACGATCGAGGCAGGATATTGGGAAGTGGGCGGTTCTTCGGAGCTCTTGAAAGATGACCACTCAAAGTCGTTCCTAGTAATTTTGCCGAACCGCTAAAAGAAACCATGGTCATAATATCATTTAAGAACGCATTTCGAGAAAATTAATCATAATTTAAGACTCGTGGAGACCTAAAATAATTTAAATTCATGTGGATATATTCACGCAACTGTCAACCATTGCCTGAATTTCGTGAATCACCGTGATGGAATGATTCACACACAAAACATTGAAAATTTTTGAAGATGGGGCAAGGAATGGTTCTTGTCGACGACCAAAAATACCGAAAAGTGGCTATATAAATAAGCCGAGCATTTACTTCAAAAAAATCAAAGATAATGTTTTTGAACAAATTTTCTAAATAATCAGCTTTTTAACCCAATGAATAGATAATTAAGACTATTCTTTTATTCTGAACTCGCCATTTTCCCGGTGATTAACGACGACGAGTTATTTTACTTTACCGAAATAATTTTCACCCAGATCTAAAACGCGCAAAAATAGTGGGGGGATAGAATATCTGTTCACAATACGTCAATTGGTTTTAGTTAAATGGAGGTTTGCATGGCCTGCGTTTCAAATAATTATAATCAATTAATAGTCGTGTGAATCTTATTTCTCGATTGATCATATCTTCCTTAGCTGAAAACGTAAATCATACCATTAAATATGTATAACATGGAATTGTTTTTTGTATAAATCCTACTTCAAATTGAGGATGAAGTTCTAAAGAGTCAAAGTTCTGGTTTTTGAAATCATAATTTTGCTAATTCGTTGATTCTTATATTTCCAAAAAATTATGCCTTCCTAAATGCAATGAAAGGACTGAAAGCAAAAAATCGACAAATTTTAAAATATATGAACATCGAAGCTTTTTAAAAATACAATTAATTTTTTCGCTGAGTACTAAATAAATCTTTGAAACCGTAGGAGAGATGCTATTTAATCTGATTGTAAATTATTTAATTTTTCTACATTTTGCCACAATTAACTTTTAACGGAAATTTTAATGATTATTCCGAGATGATAAACTATTTTCTTATTAAAATGTTATTTATTGATAAAGGAGGTGGTTATATTACGTTGTATACGAACAGAATTAAGTATAAAATTAATTTTTCTTTAATTTAAATCGAAAAAAATTTGGTTCAATCTTTCTACATTTGCACGGGTGTGAGGATGTTCTTCAACGATCAAAACAAAATTTGTAAGAGTAATAATTTTAACATTAACTATTTTTGTTTTGTTTACAATGTAAAATAATAATTAAAAAAATCTTAATTTACATTGTGGTTTATCTTTTAATAATATAGAAGTTAGACTTGAAAACTTTTATTGCCTAAATATATTTATTCACTATATCAGTTATCTTATCGTGGTCTGCGTTCGTTTTTAAGTATATTTAATAAATAGAGTGTTGATTTTTATCATAAAAAGGGTAAAAACAATTTTTCAAACATACGATCTTAGGATTCTGAATATTTTGAACACCTTAACAAATCTTTCGGCAAATTGAGCAAAATAGTAATTGAAGCCAAATATTACTTGATATATCAAAAAATAGATTGTGAGCTCGTGTCGATATTGAATACGATTAGTGTGAGAGTTAATTTTTTATCTTTATGCGTGGAGGCAAAAAATTAATGAATTTTAATTTTTAGACAATCAATTTATTTAACTGCATATTTTTATGAGGTATAATAAATTTTAAGAGCATGCGCGCGTCAAATTAAAAACACGCGTAATTACCTTAGCTAAAATAGCCGATATTTAAACTCTTATAAATTAAGAAAGATTAACATTTTACGATAAGTCTAATTAATTTATATATTAATAAAATATAAATCACAAAATAACCCTTATATAAGAGTATCAGCTTATATTTAGAATCATTCGTAAGGTTTTGTCATTAAATATTTTAAAGAAAAATCTATGAAAATTGTAAATCTCATAATTATTAGTTATTTATGCATATTTTGTCATGTGGATCGAATAATAAAATAACTGCTATTATTATGAAATTTTTTAGACATTAAAATTGCATTTATAATTACTTTTTAAACATAGGTTTCCGTATCTCATACAATGTGATTTTTTGCCTGATATTTTCAGTAAGTTTACGCGGCCATGACGACGTAGCTTTGTTTTTTAAATTCAAGATATTTTTAATTAAAATTTGTGAAAAATAAAGAAAATAATAAAATTATCGTTTAGACTTTCAAAATCCTCGGGGAAATAAAGGTTTAATATAATCTTACATAGAGCAAGAAAATAAAAAAAATTAGTTCCAGATTTATTAACTTAAACATCGGATGTTAAAATTCAAAGAATAATTTAATAAATCAACTTAATTTTTATCATGAATAATTTAGAATATATAAGAAATTGATCACTGTTCAAATTCAGTTGTTGCAGATGTTGATCATTTTTTCATCTTAATTTGAGACGTTTTTCTTGATTTTCTCGTTTAAACTGTCAATTATGCAAAAAGTGAAACTATTTTAAAATACTTTAAGAATAAAATTTAAAGAGAACATACATTTTTACCAGAAAATAATACTTCACAGTGAAGCATCTTTGGAGTAAAGCCAGTGAGGAAATAGTTTTTTAATTATGTTGCCATATTTGTCTAGGTCGACTTTGCTTTCAGTGAGAAGTATTTTTATTGTTATGCAAAAAAGGAAAATTCCTGTCTTCACTACATTGATTCTCAATCAAACTAATTTCATTCGGCTATCTTGGTTCTGTGATCGTCGTGAAAATAATTCATAACTTTTTACAAATAAAAATACAACGAGAAACTAAGTTAAGCGTGACGGGGTCCAAGAGTGTCGAAACATCTTCTCATCGATTTCATCCACTCGATTTACACTCCACAGTTTTTACTGGTACAATAAACTATGATATAAAAATATTTGTTTGAATTTTTTCTCAAGCATTTAAAAATAAATTAGATTTTAAAATGAATAACCAAACGAAGATAATATTGAACATTAATTTAAGATGATATGGAAGATTTTACTTAGTTAAAAGTACATCCGGATAAAATATCAATAGAATAAATCCTTATATATCAAATAAAAATATTATCACTTTTTTTACCAAAATTCCAAAACTGTGCTCATGTCATTCACGGAAAGCGAGAAAAACGAAAATGGTGAACAAAGTTGTCAGTTTAATAAAAAAATTAGATCTTTCAATTATTATGAACGTGGCATAATAGTTAGGACAAAGTCGCGGATGAATGATCTTTGCCGTATAGAAGATAGTCTGTTGATGAATTTCGCAAAATCTGACAACCTAAAAGTGAGACCTGGATAAGACCTAGTTGCATTCAAATCTGATCTTGAGAATCTTTTAAGAGATCAGGAAGTGAATATAATATCTCTATCGGGCCTATCTTGTGATGAAAAATTCTTATCCTTACCTCAGGCTATTTCAGCGCTGTTGAGAGCAATGAAACGAATAATTTTTCAAAACCTAAACAATTCAACTATCATTAGATCCGAAAAACTCGTCTCGCGAGTATCCACAACAATTAGAGATGCAAGTTCCAATGTTTTGGAACCAGGGTTGACGAAATTGAATATGAGCTCAATCACAAAATGGAACCTAGGCGGACGAGCTACTTACAAAAACATTTGTCACATACATGTAATAAAAGTGGTGTTATATTAAAAAAATGGGCCAGACGTGATGCCAATAGGATTCGCAAGTAGGACATTAACTGCGTCAGCAGTGATGAAATACCTGGCAATAGACAAAAAATAATTCAGTAAGGAGGGCTTTACGCTATGGCATGTATAAACGTAAACTCTGTACGAAAGAAGCCCCGGTATGTTGGGCTCATCCTTGTTATACACCAAGAAATATTCTCAAAGAATGTCGTGACCTTATCTTACCTTTCAAAAATTTTGAGTAAATATATATGGTGCAAAATTTACATTTATAACTGATTATAATCCAATTGCTCAGTTGAATAATACGAAGGATGTGACAGGCAAACGTGCTAAATTGACCGATAAACCCTAAAAGTTTGACTCTTAAATATCCAAGATCAAAAGAATCAAGAATATTTGAGGGAGGTTCACTGCCGTGAACTTCAGCTGAAATAAAGGTTGAGTTCGATATGATGGATAAGCAAAAAAATATGAATCGCTACAAGTCGTGATACGAATTCTGAACAGATGGTAATTCGATGCAAGCTTATGATGAATTTTCAAAAAAATCACTCAGAGGTAAAGCTCATCTAGAAGTCATTGACAATCCTTTATTTCATACTAGCTTAAGAGGGAAGAAATTAATCGTCTCTGAGCACTGCATTGGCGAGATCGTCTAACTGACACATAATCGATATCTCGGACGTCTAAGGATCCACAAGTGTCAGTCCTGTATGAGATCAGTTCTTCTGACATAGCTTAGGCTTAGATTTTAAAAATTGCTTTGAAGGAAATTGAATACTCATAAAAGCACGCAATTTCTATGAGTTAGATTCTATCTTTGATGAGCCACTCGTCATCACCAATTAGCGTAATCCAGTTTACGAAATAAGGAACTATATTATGTTCGGAGAAACAAGTTTGTCAATCATTATCACCTTTATCTATGCATTGCTATCAACGCAAACCTACTATCTCTTCCAGGTAGAACCAGATCCAAAACAGTGCAAATCAAGAAAGCCGCCTGAATAATATAAAGAGAACTAATATTTTCCATTGGAGGAAGATATGCAACGTATAATTCTCAGACAGTGTATTAGTCTTCAAAAAAGAAAATTTACCTGTATTTCTTGTTATATTAAAACTTTTAGTTAAACTGAAATTAAATTCATAAAAGTACAGAGGCAATCAAATTTTTAAAATTTTCAACATTTTAACCTTTTCCTGAATTCTTAGGTTTCAAAACAACATGGAAGAAACAACCAACTTAATAAGTTAATTTTTTCTTAACCAGCAGAAAATAAGACGTGGATTAATTTAATTTTTTGTTGAGCAGGGATGAGTCAAACCTATCGAGACACCTTCTCAAGGATATTTTCGTTTTTTTACGTCCTTCAGTGCGGCTCTTCTAATTTGATTGAGTTAATGTTATATTCTAAAATACACAATAAGCAATCAAAATATCCTATTAGGCTAAGCAAAACCAATTTTCATTTAAAAACCAGCATTTTAAATGATAAACTGTACATCGAAGCTATTGTAATAACATTTAAAATGTTGAGAAAAGTTTGACCGACATGTGAAAATTTTCCCGAATAGCAAGAGTGCATAAACGCAGATCGTTAACTATCTTTAAAAATTTTATTTTCCCAAGACATAAACAAAGTTAACAGCTCATTCGTAAATATAAACCTAACTTTAAATGACTCCGACAAGTTTTTCGAAAAATTTTTTGAAATTATAGCAGTTGTGTCTGAAGCTAGAGAACAAATTTACATGTGAATCAGTGACTTTCCGAGCATTTCGTTGATGCCAACGAGGTGATGAATATAACATCTCAAGTAATTTTTGCATGTATAACATTCACACTTTTCCAAAAGCGGCTCAAACAAACTTCTATGAATAAATCATAAAGCTTACTCTGCTTGAGATATATCATAAAATTGTTCATGTTCCGAATAAAATTTATCATGGTTTAAGATCAAATTTTTTGAAGTGCATTCAATAACAAAGGAATCCATAAATATAGAAATCCCCTGCTGTACAGCCTGTTTTGTCTGGCCTGAAAGTTACATTTCACAAAACTGAAGTTCAGTGGATTGAGGACCACTTTTGGTTTGTCCGCTGGCAAAAAAGACTAAGAACACAAATCACATCATACCATCAATAGGGCAACGTCAGGCGTGCTCAAACTGAGATAGTCTTCGATAATATAACCTTTTTTAAATAAAATTAAAACCAGAAATATCGTAGGATTCGTATATTTTCAAACATTCCAGTCGCCTTTCTAAACTCTCGCCTCCAATTATCGTTGCATAAATGTTCTTTGTTTTGAAATCAGTGAGCATGCTCATTTTTTGAACGAAGTCTTTTGTGCGGTTCAAAGCCTTTCTAAACGCAGAATTTTTTGATGAGCTAGGGATTGAAAGGGCTGGGATTTGGATGTGTACTGGACGAAATATTTTGATCATCTTGGAGTACACTTCGGGAGAAAGGAGTCGTATACCACTCTTTGTAGGAACCGGAAATAGCGCTTTACGAAAGTGTAAATAGCATTCGGAAAAGTCAGGATTTAACAAATCAGTGTATAATAAAAAGTATGGAATTATTACTGGACAGATTGATTCTTTTATGGTTTCATCTTCAATTTCGCCATCTAAAATAAGCTTAGAGTTTAAAATTGATGTCAATGAAAGCGAAAATTGAAGATCTCTGTCACAATATTTTTGAAAATTACCATAATACAAGTATGGAACTGAGCCTGAAACAAGAGATGAAAAATAAGTAAACTTTGAGTTCATGGTCAAATTTGGAAAGTGTCAAGATACCGGAGTTTTTTCAATGGACGAAACCTCTCGGCAGTGCACGTGCTATACGAAAATACAAATTTATTTGCAAAAATGAAAATAAAGCTGTAAAATCCTTTTTAATTAAAACTGTATAGTTTATGAATGTTCCGGGCTTTTCTGGCGAGTTTTAAGTATGATATATTGAACGTACACTTTACATTCTTGAAATGAAAATGTAGATATCTTGATATTGTACACTAAATAAATTGATATAGATTTTGTTGTTGTCTATTTTCAAGGTAATTTGATTAATTTTAAATCATTTCCAACTTATTGAAATTTTAGGTAATATAATGCCTCGATTAAGAATTTATCCATCTATTTTTTGAACAAGAAATTTCACATGATATTAAACTCAAATAACTTAGTATTCATTGAAATGTTTCATGAACAAATAACTCATCATCGAATGATGACTTATTCTTCGATTCAACGTCTTCTCTTATAAACTTAAATTTGTAGCTTAGAAAGAGCGCTGAAATAATTTTTTGTCAAGTTTGAACCAGTTGCATTTAAAATTGTCATAAAGCGAATGTAACACACTAATTCAACATTGTTACAAATAGTATACGCGCGTGCTTATAGTTTAAATATGGCCGTCTTCATTACTTAATGGCAACTGGATACCATTTTGGTTAATGTCTCGAAATAGGTACCCTGATTCCCTGTAACTTAGTAGACGCCTTCGTAAAGAAAGTGATGATCGTTAGTCTGATTAGAGCTCATAAATTTGTATCACAACGACATTGATTTCTTCTGATTCTATATTTTCCCTTCAATCAAGTTTTACATACGGTGATCTTATAAAATATTCCGCCTGTTCAAACGTGGTTTAGGTTCGAATTATTCTTATTAAAATTACTGTTGGATGCGATTTGGTTGAAATTTAAACATAAAATTATCAGTAAATGTAATCAAATCCTTTCATGAATCAGAAAATATTACGATAGCAGAGACTTCTCCGTACTTTCGAGATCGTGGAAATCGAGAAATTTACTTATACTTCAAACCTCAGTTCGGATTTCAAGTTCTTGTCCCTTATTTTTGACGGTTTCGTGGTTAGTTTCACATGATTCACGCACGTTAAAATGAGCTCAAAGGTAAATCACCCCTTCGTTTAATTAGAATTTTGAAAATCAGCAGTCAATTGAATCCTGTCCCTGTAAAATTTTCAAAAGGCTAATTATTCGTTTGGATGTCCTAAAAGGCTCTTCAGTTCCTCAACTTTGATATGAACTACGCTACACGTACATGTTTATGTTCAGGTTATTTTGAAGCGATCAAAGTTCGTGACTTGTAAAAGAATTTAAATAATACACTGGAGCACAAACAGGGATCTAAGATCCTCTTAAATGTATTCTCAATTATTTTCGTTTCAAAGCTAGTAGAGTGGATCAAATTTTGATGTTTCCCCAGTTGAGAACACATCGATCAAAAACCACAATTTTCCATCAAACGAGTCAACGAAGTTTGTATGGAGACTTTTGCGTATCTTTTCTGATTTTTTGATAAAATAAAGACTTTAAAAGGTTTTGAAGACTAAACCACTGTACGTAGAAGCCAGTTTTGACGAACCTTCAAAAATAGAACTTAAAATTCACTCATATACAAGATATTTTGGTCATGAACTTAAGACATTGATGTGGGATGCGCTTTTTTGTAAATTTAATATCAATAAGCTGAATATTTGTTGATGCAAATTTTATGATTTCATAGTACGACTTCTGAGAGTTATGGGTTTTCCTCAGCTTGTAAAAATTTGCACAATAAGAATCTAACTTTGGTTCTTCTGATCATTAAAGTGTAGTATTACTAATAAAAGCAGAGAATCGTTTACCAGAGTCTGTTTCATGTTTAGACTCATTGGAAAGTGAATGCTGATAAATACTTAAGTTCAAATTTTTTAGGCTCTATTAATGCCAGGTTTTAACATTTTATTCTTTTTGTCCCCCTCCAACTTTATCTTGGACCGGGCATCGCTTTACTTATCATTCGCCTTTCATCTAACTTTAAATCGTATTCTACCATATTCTTATCTAGTTGATGAACCCTAGAGGTGATTGTTTGAGTAAATCGCTTTTAATCGAAAATGTATATTTGAACGGTTTGTGGTTTGTGTCATAAGCATTGACTATATAAGGAAGGTATCGTCTGACTTTTAATGATCCTAAAATCACATCTTGAACCCCATTATCCATCGCAGCTTACTTTGTTGTTATTTGTAAGTATGGGGCGAAAAATAAAAACAATACTAAACTTTTAACAATTTTCAAATTCATAAGTCACGCTTAACTTACCCATATGTGTTGTTTGGTGGGCGCATGTATAGATAGTTTTTCTTAACCTGACGCAACAACAAATAGAACGCGTTCGTTTCAAAAATGAAAATTCAAATTACCACAAAAAATTTTTCCATTCCGGTTTCGTCAATCTCCTCCCTTACATATAGTCCAGCTTTCTGAAAATTATCTTATTATCACCTTTGAGTATTTTTATCGAATTATTTCAAAAAATTATTCCTATAAAGGATGTTAAGATTTTCTCGTGGGCGGTTACGGCGACTAATATATCATCTAAATACCAAGCCACACTGTTCAGACCTTCCAAAAGAGTTTTAATTAAAATCTGAAATAGAGTAAGTCAAAAGTTAAACCAAAAGGAGTTCTGCTTGAGTTATAATGTTCAAGGTGTGAAAAACCATTTAACTGGGCGAACCCCTTGAAAAGCTCATTCGCAAATTTAGTCATAAAACAAAAAATTTACAGCTCAGTACTTATTATGACTTATTTGCTTTTACTTTAAAGTTGGTTGGTGATTTTTATCAACCATATTAAGAATTACAATTCCAAGGTCTACAAAAACGAACAAGTTTACAAACGTTTTCATCTAGGTTAAGCTCGAAGGAGAAAAAGGTGTCTTTTTCATCTTATCACTACATTCAAGGGTTCCCATAAGCATCCATAATCACATTTAAACTTTGATTTTTTTGAATACTTGAAACTCAATTCGCGCATGGCGAAAACTGGCGAGTTTCATCGTTTTTAATACATTTGCCTTTATCTCTTCTGGAGAAAAACTTTCATTTGTTTAAAAGTAGCTTTAAGGAAGGATCGAGCTTGACTTTATCGATTGTTAAATTCTCAAAAATAAATTTTTCATAGCTTTTCTTGAGACTCAACCTCTTGAGCCCTTATGTATCAATTTAAGTTTCTCTTCTACTTCCCCTAAGGAGTAGGCCAGATTCAAGTTGGAAATATGATCAGATAATTTAAAAGATTTCTTTTCCACCCTAGCATTGATAAATATTTTTCCGTTTCTCTTTGTGTCCTTAGACATTGTTTATAAGAACGAAATGAGTGTGGATCGTTATTGTTAAAGTGCCTGTAAGTACTCCTGTCAACCCATGGCTATGTTTACACAGTATCAGATTAAGCCCTCATTATTAATTATTCTATTTCACATTCAGAAACGAACTGAAGAGTAAGGCGAATTTTCAAAAATCATAATTGAAACGCGTGCGCACTTTAATGAAACTAATCTTGTGAGTTTGCACGATACATTTTATCATCAATGTTATCTTTCTTGAGATATTCACAATCTTAAACACGAATAGTCTCTTGTATTTAAACTTCTGTACAGTATTATTTATCGTTTAGCGAACAGACCCTGCATTAAATCCTGGCATTCAATCTTGAGTTTAGATTCCTTATTTCAATCGTACATGCATTTTTCTGAATGATGATTGTCAGATACTGTAAACGGCGCTTTTCTACTCGTGAAAAGAAGTGAAGATAGCTCTGCCACTTCAACCGAACATAATTTTTTGTTTGATAATCCGGAAATAACTTTTAATAGATATCTAGACAGTTTCTAAGTTAAAGACAATCTGACATGAAAAATTAAGCCAACTCCCCAGTATAATCCCTGTTTAAAACCTTGAAAGCAATCGGAATTCACTGTTGACCTTATTCCTGTTCATTTTTAAATGAATCTATTAGTTGATAAAAATATTGTCCTTTTCAGGTGTAAATATGGCAGGATAGAAGAAATCTCGTTCAATATCGACCCCTTTATATTTTATTTCGGAATTTCTCAAATAGTTTTGAAATTCTTCAGATTGGTGAATGAAGCGGTAAATTTCAGTTAATGGAGTCGTATTACAAGAGTGAAGACCAGTTATTCAAATTCCATATTTAAGCTTGCAATTTATATCTTTAAAATTCTTCCTTTTTCTGTAGACTAATTAAATATTAAAAGTTTTGGCCGTTGGCTTTACATGTTAAGAAATAATTTTTATTCAGTAACAATATCAAAAAATCAGTGTAAACGACTTGTTATTAAGTAATAAATCATTTTCTTTTTACCATTAACAGATGGCAAATATTTTTAAATTTATCATCAACCTTAATTCTCACATATTTATTCCATTTTTAAAATTTGCATAAAAAATTGTTGGAAATCCATATAAACTGTTGTTAACGAAGACGATGGGGTGACACAGGTAGCTGGATATTCATATCAGCGATTTTAAATTACAATTTAGTATAACTGCAGATTGTTCGGAGATGATCACCGCTGTGTTGGATCAAAGAATAAGTTATTTCTAATTCCTTCACGTTCTCAGTTTAATAACTTTTTATATGAAAATATTTAAAAAAGTAACACCTTTAAATTAGCTTGACACATTTCTCATTTATTTTTTTTCTTTTGTTTTTAACAATAAAATAAAAATATCGTTAGTTTTAACCGCTAGTCTTAAAGAATCGCGCGGGCTTTTAATTTGAATTCCTTCGTATGATTTTATCAAAAATCGTAAAAACAAGCACGAAAAAACCAAATTTTATTTATAACAGTAAAATTTTCGATAATTTATGAAAAATACTCTAATTTATTTCGATTGAGTTATTCTTCGGTAGAACAAAATTTCAATGCACGAAAACCTCAAACTGAGCTAGTTCAGAAAACGTCAAATTTTCATTATCTTAAATATTTATGAAATTTGCAAAATGTAAAACTATTTTTCTGTCGATAAAAACAAAAAATGATAATTTTCACTTTTAAAAAAATTTAGAATATACTCACACGGTTATAAAATAAATTAATGATAAGTTTATAGGATGCGTGAATACTAGGAGCCAGAATTACACATAAAATTAAAAAAAATACTTGATTTTGGCATATTATTTTTATAGTCAGCTTATTTAATCATAATTTTTGATACGCCAGTAACTTCCATGTTTGAATGACTCTTTAATGCCTCAAAGTTAATATTTTTTCCACGATAAGAAAGAATTCTGTCTGTAACAAAAATAATTTCAAGAGTCTAAAGAAATTAACTCGGATCCATCTCATAGCAGAGCAGTAAAGAATAACGAAAACGATAATTTATTTTCACCGGCTACAGTGCTGAAACAAAGGACTCGTTTTTAAATATATTACCAAAAAGGCATTGGTAGCACAGTTGAGGCGATAAAAACGATTTATACGTTGAAGAGTTTTTTAAGATAGCGGAAAACTACAATCATCGAACTAAATCTGACCCTATTGCTCGAAAAAAGCTGATTGAACTTAAAAAAGACGTTAGAAGAAGCAAGAGTTATTTGAATCGCAGGCTGTAAATAAATCTTCCCAAGAACTGTGAAACTTTATAAAAACAAAAAATGAACTGACACTGGAGTAGGGCAATTTGGTCAAGTAGGTTATAAACACGGAGTAATCGTTCATAATTAGCTAAGTAGGGCTGATCAACAATGAAAAAAATGGACACGTATGAAAGTTTCTGGACTGGTAAAGAGCAAAAATGTGTTGCTGCTTCGGAGACTTCCAAATATCTACATTGGAAAAGAGGTTATGACATTACACACGAAATATCAGTTGGCAGTTACCAGGTGTTAACCATGACCTTTTACATTATCAGAGAACGATTTTATGAATTTGGCCAGGAAACAGAACTGATATGCCATGCAGTATTATGAAACGTTGAAGACACAAGTGAAGTCGGTTGATAGATTTATTATAAAAGGGAAAACATAGCCAATAGAAATGGTTATTGTGACAATGGAGAAATATCACACAGCTGGTGAAGCTACCACTTTTCTCAAAAATAGACTGCACGGTTTTTGACAGTCGTTTAGAACCGTTAGATGGACCAGAACTCTAGGATGTAAAATTAGACACCTATGTTCGACATGTTATGAAGGGGATTTTGTCACTAGTTAAAAGAGCAAATTTCAGAAATCTCTAAAATTTTGATACTTTCTTGGCTATTATGAAACATGCAATTCATGGCGTTTTGAGATTGGTGGCAGAACCAGATTGTAAGACTCTCATCAGTCAGGAACAAAGCTAATTTATTTTATCCATGAAATATCAGACTATACTTTGGAGTTGGGTCCATTTGAGCTAGGATTGAGTATTTTTCCATAGCAGGGAATTGGGCCATATTTTCCTCAAATTAGTTAAGGTCAGCAGCAGATAAAGTGAGGGGATTAGCCTTGCCAATCGGTGTCAATACTAAAAGCATGATTCTAATGGGACGCAGCCAACGCACGACTGCCTATTGAGACGAAGCTCAGAACACAAATAGATTCATTGAAATGACAAACGAAGCATTTGTGGCGTGTGAGAAAACCCATGCATTAGTATGGAAGAAATTTGAAAAATGGATGAACGGTACGTATAGAGTAACATTAAGAAGCACTTAGCTTATCCAAACAGCCTATATTGAGATTTTTAAGAATTACTGGGACTATATAGTGATCCAAGTGAAGATACTTTGTTATTCATTTATGGAAATGATTAGAACACGAATTTAACTGATGCTCTCGATTCTATAATGTCCCATAACGTCTCGGCGACTTATGGGTATGGGCTAAACTCCAGGAAACCAATCTGTTAAAAATTCACCAAGAATGATCAAAATTAAATAGAAAAAGAGAATAGGAGTTACCAAAATTAATTTTTAGGAAGAAAACCCAGAGCCTGAACGACTTTTAGAAAAATGAATTAAATTAGCCGGACAAACAAACCATAATTAAATATTGAAATTTAGAAAATCTCTCAAACGGTAGCAATGTCAGGGATATGATAGAAACCAGAGGGAACCAATCTGACCTTCACGTGGCGGCGGTGGGGCGATTAGGAAACCAGATTAATTTAGTCATTGACAATAACTATTTATTTATTCTTAATATATATGGTCAATTTTGGGAATGACTGTCAGTATCAAAAATTATAAACATATTTGGTAAAATAGCACACTTTGCGCGTGCTCGAATTATTATAAAATATGATCACTCATTCAACTACATTCTAATTTTTTCGAATTAAAATATACTCTCTTCTAACCTCAAAAATGTGTAATTTCGATGTTCTGTTAGATTAAATTAGGATTTAACTTTAACCGACACTTACGATGAATTTATCATTGACATATCTGGATTTTAAATGTATCAAACACGTGAGAAGTATTATAAATGAGGTTCGTCTTTTTCAATCTTATTCAGAAAAAATTTTTACGCTTACTCAACTCAAAAAGCAAACCCAATAAAAAGAAGAAACCTTCAAGACCATCTTAAATAAACTTACAATGAATTCAACAACAGAGAATTCAGTTTAATAATTTGATAGATTTGAAAAAAATGATTTGCGTAAAACAGAGTATTCCATGGAATACTTTTCAAAGTGACTAAAGTGATGTTTATCTTTTTAAAAATATCAAAAGTTTAGACCACAATTTTACTCTGTATTAATTTAAATTCAAACATTATATATTTAATTAGCGTTAATAATTTACAAAAGAATTAATTTTGGAAAACCAACATCGTTCAACATGAGACCATTTTACTTTTTTCTTCGTTGGTCTTTCAAAAATAAGTGAAAATTCCCCTAAAATTCTGATAAGTTCCTTCTATCAAAGATAAAATGATGAATATAACAATTTTTTATTCAACCAAATCTTCATAATCAAACAGATTAAACAGTTATTTACTCATGAATTAACTTTGGATCATTTATAAACTAAATAAAAATGGTAAAAACTTTTCATTTTAATAAATTATATCCTTTTACATTTTTATGTTTAAATTACAAAATTACAACATTTCAAATTTTTTCGCTCTTATAACTTATCAGCATAACCTACCTCTGGTGATATGAGATTAATCTTAAATTTTTTCATAAAAATTCACTCTTAGTAGATTTTATAATCAAGCTTTAAAGCTATTTCAAATATTTCTAAGATTATGACATGTATACGAAAAGAACTATCATTAACAATGACCCATAATTTGTTAAATGAATATTTTTAGATATTTTTATCATCATGTTTCTATTAAATTTTTCTTATATTTAAATATGTAATTTAACACGTTATATTAACTATTTTAACGAATTATGCTTACGAATAAGATTTAATATATTTACCGTTGATAAACCAAACATTTTTGTTTTAAAAATGCAAAAAAACAACACATCTTCATAAAAATAGACAACACTCAAAGAGTGGAAATAGGTGAGTGATATCACATGTTTTAAAGCGCAAATCCTATAGAAAATAGTATTCGGATTCATATGAACGTTATTAAAGACTATTAACGTTTAAATAAAAATGCAATATATGTGCAACTTAACACAACTGACAACTAACCTAATAATAAAGATCGCGCAGATTATGCGCAAATGATTTTGAACAGTTTTTCAGTATATTTAAACCTTATTTGATGTTAATTTAGATGATCTAAAATAAAAATGGAATACATGAATTTAACCAACTTTCTTCAAATCGTCTCTATTTTAACATGCCAAAACTATTTTTAATACATGTCTTTGCAACACAATAATACGTTGAAATAAAATCAATTACTTAATAGAACCTTACGATTTCAAGGATAATAGCTTTCGTTACCATTTCTTGTCTTAAACAGATTCCAATGGTTTTGTAAGAAAATTTATTATGAGACGGTTATGAAATATTATAACGACATTTTCTCGTAAACTATCGTAGTTTTAGTGGGATATCTGTCCTTTCTGGCGTGAATAAGTTAACGTTTTGAGCGTCAAAATTAAATTTAACTTTACAAGTGTCAAATAAACAATGATCCATCATATTTCATACAATATATATTTTATTTTTCCTTTGATATGCTGAAATTCTCAAGGCGTTTTGTATATATATACTTGTAGCCAAATGTCTTCAGGATGGCGACACATTTTTTATCAAATTTCTTCTTCATTTAGAGATGTCTTTTCAGAAGCCAAAGTCAGATACGGAATTACATAATTTTATTAAGTTTCAAATTTTAAGATTTGAAAATTTTTATTATCTGATAGGATAAATAAGTCGTTCCTATTTTATGAAATTTAATCTCCCGCCGTGATCGCGGTTTATGTAAAAGGCTATGTCATTCACTTCAACCGACCAAGAATGGTAAGTTTTTTGAATAAAAAATTTAGTGACAAATGGCGGGAGCCCCAGCTTGATTTTTTGAAAACATTGTCAAATGTACAGAAAAGACTTGATGATTTATGGAATCAAATAGGCTTGGAAGATGAAGAAATAACCAAGCGCGTCACCAGATTCTACGGAATCCTCAAGGAGGTTCTTGACGAGATGATCAGCCAAGAAAACGCACTTCGTCAAACCCTTGAAAAGAACGTGCTTTTGTACCAAAAACGCATTCTTGAACTTTATCAGGATTTACACCTCGTTTATGAGAAGCCTAAAACCAACGATGGATTACTTTCGAAAGAGAACGAGCTTAAAAAAATAATGAGCACACTTGAACATCGCAAGAAGAAGCAATTACATGAGTGGAACCGACTCCTGAAGCTACAAAAGTCTGCATGTGATAAACTCGACTCGGCATGTTCTCCAATCCAGCTTCAGGGTGTTCCGACCCAGACTCAAATCGACGCACTTGTTCGTAGCATCGACAATCTCGACAAGGAACTTAAAAATAGACAAGCCAAATTTCTCATCGTCAAAAACGAGGTACGAAATTTCATAGAAGCTATTGACGCTTCAGTCACTGACGATATCGGATTGTGGGTCACCGATGCCTGCAACGACACAATGGCCCTCTCAAATAAGAATTTGAAAACATTAATGGCATACCGAGATAATTTAGAACGTGAACTTAATGAAAACAAAATTAAAATTAACCGTCTCTGGGCTTCTGTCGAGTTCCTCTGGGGACTCTTAAATGTTGAAAACAGCCATATTTCATGTTTTAAAGAACACAACAAAAAATTCAGTGTCTGCGTTTTGAACAATCTCAAACTTGAAGAATCCCGCTTGAAAAACCTAAGATTAGAAAATTTGGCTGTTTACATCCCAAAACTGAAGGAAAAGCTTGTCTCGCTATGGAACAAATGCCGCTTTGGTACCCAAAAAAGGGAGCAGTTTCTATGCGTTTATGGAGAAAGTATAAGTGAGGATTCTCTGGCGGCTCACGAAGAGGCTCTGCTCAGTGCACACGACTATTATGAGAAAAATTCAGAAATCCTGACGCTTGTTGAAAAAAGGGACGAATTGTAGGAAACATATTACAAATTGGAACTGAATCAATCAAACCTTGACAAGTATCATAATCGAGGTGGTGCTTTATTAAAGGAGGAAAAACTAAGGAAAAGCCTCATGCAGGAACTACCAAAACTGGAGCGACATCGAGACTCTTGTTCAGGAATGGGAAAACAAAAATTTCACTGCTTTTCTAATCGATGATATGATCTATCGTGATTACATAAAAGCTCAGCATGAATCTCTGCAGCAGGAAAAAGACGAGCGCAAAAGGGTGAGGCAAGTTTCCAGGACTCAATTTATGACTCCACAGAAAAGAGGTTTGAATAACACCGTGGCTTGCAGTCGACTCAACTCTACAATGCAGCGTTCCCGAATTTGCGCAACTGAAAACTGCGTTCGTGTTCGTAAGGCTGAACACGTCATTCAACTTACCCCCATCAAACGTAGGTCCTCGTTTCTTTGGCCATCGGAAGAAACTTTCATTCCCGCCAAAACACCCGTTAAACTTAAAGAAACAATTAAAAATGAAAATATTCTGAAACCTTCTAATGTTCAAAATGTTTCGGCAAACGTTGCTATTGTTTCTCCAATATTTTCAACAACAAAGAAAAATGACAAATCCCTTATTAAACCAAAGCTGGACACTCCTAAACTTAAGGTATAACATTTTATACTATTTAGAAAAACTACTATGAGTCAATAGTGGAATTGTGAGACTTTTACATTGTAAATATTTATTTGTTTGAATTTTTGTTTTTTGTCATAAAGTTACGTTTTCGTAATTCTTTACCGTCATATTAACTATGAATTTTCTCATTTTGTCATGCTTGGAAAATATTTTTATCGATGTAGAACAAATATAACCACATTAAATGGTGAAAGATTGAACCTAATCCTAAGCTATTCCAATTATTTTCAGATTATTTCCTTCAATTTTGGATTTTTTTGAATTTTTATTGATCAAATTATATTCCGTTTTATGTCAAAGTTTCATCTACTGGGTCGAATCTTTAAAAATTTGATTTTTAGTTACATCATTTATGTTAAAAATAAATTAAATTTGAAAATATATTCGGTTAAGAATGTCGATATCGATAGGTAATGAATTCAGACTTTGACCCACCCCTGAATGATAAACTGATGTTCATTTAACATCTTTGTGTGTGATGTTTTGCTGAATATTTTGTGAAGTAATTTTGAATTTTAATTAAATTTTTTCAATAATTTTTAGCTATTTCTTGATAAACTGGAAATTTATTGTCCGTACATTTATTTTGTTTGAATTCGTTTTTAATTTGACTGTTTCTTCACTACCGATTTTCCGAGCTCGTAAAGACCTTAAAAGTCTTTACGAGTTCCCTCTTTTCTGTACAACGAAAAAACTGTAAACATTTTTCAAATATATTCCTTAATTAGATCAAAAAACCCATCTCATCGTTATAAAATTAAATTCATTGGTTTTTGTGGTTAATTTAATCTTGTCTAAATCAACCCCAAAATGCACCTCGTATAGCTTTCAATATACCATGGAAAGAATTCTTATCATAACTACGATTTGCTTTTTCGTATAAGTTGAAAATTATAGTTTGAAGTTAAAAAACTACACTTTTAGAGCCTGGGTAGTCCAACATTTTTTAATGATGAAATAAATCTACTTGGTATCACGAGCAGATGAAATTGGCCATAAACTTATAAAAAATTTAATTTGTAGATAACCGATTTTTTTGCAACTCATTCAATTCAAAAAGTAAATGGGTTGAGATCAAAAAATTAGTTATTTTATCAAACACACGGGTCAGGTATTATAATAATCTTCCATGTCTCTTTTGGGTGGGTATCTGACAAAGTTCTAATTTACCATCTTGTAGATTCGGGAGCTTGCGATCAGGGAGCACTCAGAGGCTCAACCAAATGAACTAATGATTCACCTTGAAATGTGAATTATCGATTTCATTCAATAACACATTCGAACATCAAGAGTGCACAATACCTGTACTTCCAAGCATGATACTGGTGACAGTTATTACGATGAGAATAGATCGAGCTCTCTTTTACACCTGGACAGAGGAAAATTTAGTGTCCTCCATACAAATTCAACCAAAGATTCATAATCACCCAATAAATTGACTTATTTTATATTTCCCTTTTCCAAACGATACCTTATCAATTTTAGCCCTAAATCTATGTCATGATATTGGCCTAGTGTTCTCGGCAGAGATGTCGCAACATAGTTTGATTACATGAATGAAAAAATCTCCACAACCTTAAAAAGTTTTTCCCTTCGTTTATGAAACATTAATTAATTAATTAATTTTGATATTCGAATATATATTGTATGAAAACGATAAAAGAAGCAAAATTTTCTCCGAACATCCTACGCTTGAAACCCAAAATTCATTTTATTCCAGTAGGACTTTAGATATTATACATGGAAAGTTATGGTTTCTATCTTGGCGCTCAACGAATTCCCTTGCGGCTATTTGAGAAAACAAATTTCATGGGATTCTTTCTAAGGTTAGCTCATTAAAAACTAGAATTAACTGCTTTTTTAAATAAGATATACAATTATTTCATCTCAATTGACAAAATTCTTAGAAATAGGAATGAAATTTCATAGATAACTAGCATTATTTATTCGGACATTTTCGTACACACAGTAACTTCAGTTTTTAACCACCTGATTGATGAGTTAAACAGATATTTTTAAAAATAAAAGAAAACGCAAAAATCTGTTTAAACTTAAACAATAAATTTTAAAATCAGATGGTTTATCTTGTAATTTAGCATGCTTAACTCTTCCTGTTTTAAACTTTAGGTGTTGCATCGATAAAAAAAATCATAAAGAGCGTTTAATCATTTTTCCATTTATGAGTCATCAAATGATATATTCACGATTCTACAGCTATGGAGTATCAAGTTTTGTTAATTATTCGAAAACTTTATCACCATCAGAATTTTCTTTAATGTAAGGTATAAATAACAAGATTTTGATTATTTTAACAATTTTACGTGCAAGAGCTCGTTTTTTTTCTTTTTTTAAATAAAAATGTTTTTTATCAAAGCTTTAACTTTAATGCGATTTATGCAGGAAGTATTTCTCTCGAAACAAGGAACTTATTATGTTATTTTCAATAATACGACTCCCGTGTATTGTGAATTAAAATTTCATTTAAAAACGTCACGTTTGTTTCACGTGAACATATTTTAGCGCATGGAAAGTGAGAAAAAACAATATTTGGTTTGTTCGTTAGTTCTCAAGATTATAGTCAATTTTTGACATCTAAGCGGAGCTAATAAATGAAAATTTTACCTGATTAAACTCAATCAATATTTACGCTGATGTTTCTTTTTAACCTGTAATTTTAATTTTTATACTTCATAACAAATCCATTTAACATCCGATCGTTGCTTTAATATATTGATATTATATGCTTATTTAACTCATCAATAAAATTTAATTTAACATATAATTGTTTCAAATTATGATGTCAAAATTAAATGGAAAAAAATTGTTGTCAAATTTTGTCCACGAATCATTCTTTTTGAAATAATCACAAAATAAATTTTTTTATTAAGAATCTTATTTTGAATATTTTGCTGAATATGTGAAGTTGTTTTTTTGAAATATCAATAATAATCGTTTAAAATGAGCTATTTACTTAATAAACCCTTTTATTGACTTTCGCCAATCTCTTATCTATATGGACTGACTGGTTATAGAACCTATGCAGAAATAAATTATTTAGTTAATTTTTAAATGAATAAGAAACTTTGAAAATATGAAAGTTGATTTCTTTTGAATAAAAATAATAAAAGAGCTGCAAAATGAAAAAACGCGAATGAATAATATGGATGTTAATACACGACAAAATAGGAAATAAACACCATTTCAAGTTTAATTTTTTTCTTCATTTTCAAATCTTGGCATTGGCTCAACTGTTCGGATTGTCAAGTAGGCAATATCTTTAATATAATTTATTCAACAACTAGGCACTCATCGTAGATTATAACAGATTATTCAGATTCAACTATTTTCACTTGAGTAGGTTAGAGCAGAATTAGATGTTTGATAAAATTTTTACTGATGAAAATCCAAAAATTCATATTTTAAACGGGTTTGTATCAAATAAATTCGACCTATAACTTGAAAAGAAATGGTTTAAAATCAATAAATATTAAAAATATTAAGCCCGATAAAATAAAAAAGAGCCAAAAATTATCAAGAAAGTTAAATACTGTTCATGCTTAAAATGTAAACAGATAAAATTATTATCATCGTAAAAATAGCAAGAAAGGTGGTATATATTATTTCAAATCAATCAAATTTTACACCTTTAGCAATTTTTATAAAGTTCTCATCATTGCACAAACATGAGTTTATCAATCGACCATGATATAACTAAACATTAAACATGAGCAAAGATGGAATAAATTTAATTTTTCGAGTTTTGATAAAAATCCATAATTGACTTACTTTTTGACAATTTTTAATGTTTAAAGTTAATATGAATTTTTTGGCTCTTGTTTTTTTGTTAAGATACAAAAGATTTCGGAAATCCGTGCTTAAGGCTCGAGGTTTTTTTTTATTTTCTATAAACCCTGTCAAAACTAATTTTAACTCCTTTATTTTAAAAATTAACATGGAAAAATTATTTTAATTTTCAAACCAAATTTTTCACGTTTAAATCCGCAACTTGAATGATGACTTCTTCATACGAAAAACTTTCACCCCACGAATTCAACCGTTAGACAATTCAAAAGAAAAGTGACCATGACAATTTCTTTTTTTAAACTATACATTTTTTGTAAATTAAATTAAATTTTTTTGTCAAACATATTATTATAATCATCTTTAATGGGAAGTTTATGTTATAACAGGTTGGCGGTTGAAGATGCGATAAAATTTGTTTTTCTCTCCGAAGGCTAATAAAATTTATTTTTGTGTTAATATATTCAATTTTTTGTATTTTGGATCGTTAAAAACAAATACCTATTTTATATTTTATGATCGGAAATCACGCTGCTACAAGTTTCATTCAAGAAATATTATATAATGAATTTCATCGATTAATACGTCAAAATTTCAAGAGAATAGTTTTTATAAAGCAAAGGGCCTTATTTCATAATTTGTCGTGCAATCTGATTTCAAAGCAAAAATAGCTTAGAATTAAAGAATAATTCAAGTAATTGTTGAATCAAAAACATAAAAATAGGTCAAAATAACCCAATGCAGGCGAAAGGGATGTCCTAAATAGCAGTGTACTGCAGCGTTTCGATGAAGAACATAGATTAAGCTCCGTTTAAAAAATGTCTGGGCAGTTTTGACTCGTCTACTCAAAAAATTACATTAAACATAATTAACATACTTTTAAAAAGTCTGTGATGTCAAATTATACAAATATTTTTTGGAATGTTAAATTTTATGTCTTAAAATTTTAATCCTTGGCTCGGTTTATATCGCGACCTGTTGCAAAATGAACTCTGAAAGCGTCACTTATACATACAAAGGTTATTAAGAAATCATGAGGAAATTGAACGTTTGAAAATTTTAGATTCAAAAAGCTGTGAATATAACTACTTTGTCGCGTATAAACGATTTTTAATACCAAGTTCCTTCTAAACTGCACATTTGGTTCGTCTGAGAAAGTGAAAGAGTGTTTGATTATAAAATGATCAAGTGTTTAGTAATATTGATTCTGACAGTTTTGATAGTAAAAAGAATATTTCATTTAGATTATCTCATTGTTTTTAGTTGGGTTTTCTGCATTTATACATTACTTCGCAGCTGGACTTTGTCCTGCCATTAACAGCTATTCAATGACAAGGTTATTTTTAGCATTCAGTATATTTTTATTGGCTGCTCATTCCTTGGAATATATAGCATTTTGTTGTGGTATTCGAGTTATATCGTATGTCTACTGTGTGACCTTTCTGCTCATTGTTGTGATCTCAATACCAATCTTTACAATCGGGTTTCTGAACTACCAGAATGTATATTATTTACTTTCGAAAGGGTAACGAAATAATTATCAATTGTTTTTTGGGAGAACTCGATAAAGAGAATACGATGTGGCTTCTTGACGAAATTCAAAAAAATGTATGCCGAATATTCGCATTTAGGCGCGTTGTTGTGGGTTTGTTGATCCAAGCGATTGGAAGAATGGAATATACCCCCCAAGTTGCTGCGCAGACATGTCTAATCCTTGTCTCAACCCGATTCAGAAAGGTTGTTTTCAAGAGATCTATCAATATTATGCAGGTGGTATGAATATTTTTCTCGTTCTTTTTGGTTCGGATATACTCGGATCAGTTTTTTATATTCATTATATAAGCTTGCCGTCATGATAGGTATCTTCTTCGTCTGAAGTTTTTAAATTTATGATCTCCCGAAAAAGAAATTTATCACATTCTTTGAAAATTTAAACACATTTAAAAATTAAAATTTTATCTGTTTCTTATTTTATCAAAACCGCCATTCGTCCCAACTGTCAAGAAGTATCGATTTTCACATAGATTTATAATTGAATAGAATTATAAATCACCTCAAAAATATTTTATTTTTCAAGGCATGAAAAAAGGTCAGTGGTAATATTCCTCGTGCAAGCTTCATTTATATCTGCTTTACAGCTGTTATAGGGTTTAAGATTTTTTACTGGACGTTCTCTGGTTTATTTTACGCCTCCAACAGTTAAACTTCTCATCAAATCTATTTTATTGATAGTTTTACATCCAAATTAAAGACGCTTTAAACATCTTCTGACATTTTAAGTTTTTTAAGTCTATTTCCTAATTAAGCGGTTACGAACCAAATTTTTAGTTGCTTAAATCTATCACATAGTCACATAAGACAATAAATTTTGTGAAAAATCATGAAAGGTGTTAAAAATGAAAAGACTACACCAACATCTATTTATGAACATTTACAATCATTCTCGCATGCGCTGAATAGCTTCGCTTTTATTCGTACAATGTTATTGAAGCGAAACTTTAAATTTTATCCACGTCCTTTAAAATTTTACTTCATAGATAAGGATGCTTGAAAATATCAAAAAATCGTTTTCAAAAATACAATGGGCATTAATTTTTAATAATGTAGTTAAATCTAAATTTTGTTCTACTTATGTAATGCATCCGTACATTCAAAGATAAATCATCGACTTAAAAATCATGATTTTTTAAGACATACCTCTTCATTTATTTTGAAATGGAATTTAATTTTTTTATTTTTGATTCAATGTATAATATTGTGAAACTAGACAAAGGATATAAGAAAAAATAGATAACAAGCCTACTCGTATCAATTTTTATCGTAAAAGTCAGACATGTAGTCATTCGAGAATCAGATCAAAGTCAAATATATTGAGATTATAAAACAAATTTTTACGTTCAAAGATAATAATTATTTCAATAAATATCTACAAAAAGTATTCCAGTTCATTCTAGGTATAACGCATGCACTCGACAGATTGGTATAA
This sequence comes from Neodontobutis hainanensis, assembly GCA_024349245.1. NCBI lineage: Eukaryota > Metazoa > Chordata > Actinopteri > Gobiiformes > Odontobutidae > Neodontobutis > Neodontobutis hainanensis. The sequence continues at coordinate 106,049 of JALDNG010001144.1, forward strand.
AGTTGTCAAGTTTTCCTATTATTTTAATTAGATCGAAAATCAATTCTCTGAGTTTAAGATTTTACGCCTTTGTGCGATTTTTAATATCTAATCTTTGATTAAATATGTCCAAAAACAGTCTTAAAATACGTAGCAGATTTTGAGTAAAAATTTTAATGAATTTAGTTATGAGCATGCGAACAGAAACCCTGATAAAAACTGGGAACTACAACATGAGCTAAAATGATACGAACCGTATTAAAACGGAAAATGATGTATATTTAACAATTAGAACCATTTTTAATAAAGATTTGGAGTAAATGCAAATTTCAAAAATCTCAAATATTTTACTCGAGGGAAATAATTAGTTAACTTTATCTCGGCGTGCGCGTCGTAGAGCTTATATTTCGGGGATAAAGCAAAAAATCTACTTAAAACCCAATTTAAAATGAAAAATAGTTTTCAACTAGTTTATTTAAAACTGAAACTAAATTACAATTATAGTTAAAAATTTTTTTGTAAAGTATAAATTATGCCACATTAATTTGGTGGGTAAGTATTTAATATGGTACTCAATCAGATTTCATACAACCATGTTATAATTCACGTTTTTTTCAAAGCTTGAGTTTTCTAAAAATAAAAAAACGTTTTTTTGAATATCTCTAAATATCATGGCGATCTCTTTCAGTAATATCTTGATAGTTCTTTTTCTTACAAAAAATAGAGTTTATAAATCACCCATAATTTTAATGAACACGGGTATGACATGATTAATGATCGATATCGTTGAAAAGGACAACTAATTAGGGCTGAATCTAAGAACAACGGATAGGTATCATAAAACGCTTGCGTCACGCTTTTAGCCAGTATTAATCTTCCGTCTAATAATCTCACATAGATGAGGTATAGTACTTGAATAAATGTTTATTTAATCGAAAATGAATGGTATTTCGGCGCCAAGACAAAAAATGAGTCGTGAAACTTGAAAATTAAAATTTAAGCAGAAATGAACTGTTCTTAAAGATTTTTCCTCGAATATTAGATAAAGATATTTTTATTATGAATTATAATAAGTTAATTACATTCAAACAAATTGACGGGGTATCAGGTTGTAAGAAGTATAAAATAAACTTTCATTGATGTTCGACATGTTTCGGAAATATATCCATTTAAAATATATTATTCTCTCCAAAGGATCTTTGCACAGTTCTTTCGTCAGACCATAATATAAATATTGATAAAAATAGAAAATCGTTGAATAAAGAGTTGAATCATTTGGTTTTTACCAACATAAATGCTCTCGGTATAACTCGTAGGATGATATTGCTTTTATTTATAACATGAAAACAAGAGGACGAACCACCGCTTGATGGAACTTCGATGTTGTTACACTACTTTAATCTTAAATTTGATCGATCATGATTATTGGTATTTTGTGAAATTCTATTCCTAGTATTTAACGAATCTCTTGATAACTAGTCAAATTCTGATTATAAGCGCGAGTGATCATTATTTGTTGATATTTCTATGAAAAATGAGTTTCTTAATAGCTAGAAGTAGCTTCTCACGTAGAAAAGGGGTTTTTTGTTAAAAATCTAACTTAAAAACAAATGGTAGCTGAATTTCCCATATGTTCACTTAAAAAATTAAATTAAGGACAAACGTCGTGTTTTTAATGACGAATGAACTTTCAATTACTTTTTCAAGAAGTGTTGAAGGAAATCGGGTTGTTTGATGCGTGTGAATGTATGAGCGTCTTTATGGAGTAAAATTGAAAAAGACAACAAAACAAAACATTTCAATTTCACGCAGAATCGTAAAACTAATCGATAAAAAGAACATGCGTGTAGTTTGCTATCCTTTAAAAAGAACAACGAGCGGTTTAAAAAATCCTGAATTAAAATTGTTGAAACAGAAGTCACTTTGGGTTTGCTCTTTGAGATGTTAAAATGGAAAAGCCTTTCTCTGATGACTATTTAATCAAAGATTTTTTATTCGTAGAAAAGCTGTGAAGAACGTAAAAAAATATTTAATTGCATTTATTTTTCAATAATAACTTCAGTATGGCTTTTTGAAAAGATACAAGAAAATTAGGTTTATTAATTTCTCGATACAAGCAAGGAATTGTTGTGGGACTCCCTTACTCTTGAAGAAAGTACTGATGTCCAGGATCCAATACAATTGTTGGTTTTCATAGGGGAGTCAACACTCTTTACGAGCTTACCGAAGGATCAATCTGTTTAAAAAATCTTGGTTGGTATGGAGTAAGATGGTAGGCGTAACAACAGATGAAGCGTGTTATTTAACTGTGAAAAAGTATGATCAGTTCGATGATTGAACAATAGTGGATAAACATCAAAATAATACACTGGTACCTCTCAAATCGGTTTAAAATCAGAAAAGTCTTGATACTCTGTTGGATATTAACAATGTTATTAGTTGGTTTTCCGTTTAATAAACTTCATCAGAGCCATGGAAAATAACCACAGACTGTCCTAGGAGCAGTGTGAAGACTTTAAGCTGATCATTCTGACATTCATAGCCACAATATGATCCCCTAGTTTGACACGCGGAAGATATTGAGGCAGGTGGGGACTCTCATTGAAGAAATAACTGTGTCTATGGAAATGAAGGGTATTGATTGTGAACTTGCCGTTTGAAACGTTCATGAAGAGTTGAAATCAGACTTCATGCACGCCATCGACATAATGGAAATGTTGATATAACTGAATTTCGTTATGCGTGGGAACGGCTTTTGGCACATTACATGTATCCGGATGTAAAATCATTCAACGTGAATATCTTACCGTTCTACATGAAACAGCTGAAAACATCTTTTTCCATTTAAAATCATCAAGACACAAAACCTTTGATAAGGAAATGGCTGGAACGGATAGACTCAGTTTTATGCGTTGATTTCTAGAATCAGAAAATAGGTTTCAGGACATAACAAACATTGAACTCACTTCGAAATCCTCAGTTCGCTATTTGGTGCATTATCTGATTCATTCCCAGAAAATATATAGCAAGAGTTAATTGACCTTGAAGCAGTTTATGGCCTGAATGGGATGTTCAGGTCATTTATCTTGCTTGACTCTCTACATCATTGTTATATGTCATATCTTCACACATTTGAGATATTTATGCCATAATTTCGTCAATATTTGGATTTACGTAGATTCGGGACCATCCTTTTCATTCCTATAAATCAACAAATCTTAGAACAGGTCGATTGTGATTGACTCAAATTTTAATGCGAGTATGCTGATCATAAACAGTAAATATGTTCAACAGTTCATGAATATTAACCAAATCTGTGAACAGTTGCACTTCTCAATCTTTTTAATCCCACGGGGAACTATTTTCTTCATAACTACTATGAAAGGTAACGATAAACGTTTTTCAAGCAATTATGACACGTAAAATCCTTCAACGAATTAGAAACTTTTTCAAAAAATATTCTAAAACGTGACGTTAAGTAATGTAAATAAAATTTCAAACACATGGTTTTTTTTATCGATTCATACTTTGTAAATTAATTTTTATGCGGTGGCGGCCATAAACATGACGTTTTTGATACTCTTCTCTTTTAGAATCTCATCTCCACGTGGCGTTGAAACATGAATATAACATCGTTTAGATGTGTTTATCAAAAAATAAAACAAAACTTAATTTAATTTTCGATGAATGAATACAAATAAATGCTGTTTTGCAAGTTTGGTCTTTTATATTAACCCAATTTTAATCAAAAATTATGTAAGATTTATTTAATTTTTCAGGCCGTTTTGATTTCGCCATAATTTGTAATTTAAATTACTTTTTCGCAGAAATTTATGACTAAAAAGTGTGTAATTTATGTTATCGGTTTAAATTTTTTTAAATATTAATATTTAATTCATGAACAGACTTATTTGAGGCTAGTGGCCATTAAAACACTATTTAAGCGGCGATACAGAAACATTAACACACTTTGCGAATTCATGAGATTTGCTTTAATTCGTGACGCTTTGGAGAAATATATTTACGCGAATGTCATCGATTCGAAATCGCAATAGGTTATGATATTTATTTTTGCATAATATTTGATTAACTAAACCTTTGATGATAAATTGTGCATTTTTGTAACATTTTTACAGATTCTGCGTAAAGATAAGAAAATTAAACGTGTGAAAGGAGTGTTCTTTCAAATAACAAATTTAATAGGAATGAAAAGCTAATCAACATGAAAAAATGTTGAGATGATTTTAAAATTCCTCAAATAGTTCACTCTACTATAAGTTTAATATTATCGTGTTTGTGAAAACATGCGAATAAGACCATTATTATATTTTTAATTGAGAAATTATCGTATCAAGCATGGACGGTTCTTGTAACGTAAAACTGAAAATATATTTCATCTCGGTTAAACCATTTTAAAAACTACTCAAATTACGTGCTGGTCACAAACACTCGCAATACTCGGAAAATCCGAAAAATCTCTCGTGATAGTATTTGCCGTATCGGTTTGAAACATGTTTGATTGAACTAATCTACCTAATAAAATAAATCTTATGCTTGGGGTTAACCCAAATGAGTAATAGTTGCTTAACATGTCGCTCTATCAAGTCTCAGCATATTTCCTACTCATCTGGTTCATAAAGGCTTATGTGCTGAGCCCGTGTTTACGTACCGATCTCCTAACATTGAAAGGTGAAACTGGTCATCATGTTATGATAGTTAGATAATCATTGTTTATTGAAAGAATTAAGTAATTTTAGTTCATTTATAGCCTTGATAATATTTACTGATTGGTAACAGTACGTAACCTTAATTTATGTATAAATCTAACTTTTGTGGTTAATTTGTGGCTTAGCTTTTTTAATGCGAATATGATAAAAGCATCTTCATAATTTAACACTCCTGTTTTAATAGAGATGCTATCACGAAGTTTTTCTTGAACATGCCTCAAGAAATTTAGGTTGAAAATTAAAATATATTCGCAACTATACGTTCTCGCCCGCGTAAAAACATGTCTATTTAAAAAATTCAACCTTTATATTTTAAAAAATTCGCGTTTCCACTTTTCAACTGAATTCATCAGCCTATAAATAAATGAATACTATTAAGATATACGTGCACTTACATCTAGGGTGTTTCACTATACAGATAGGAAATGAATCACTATTTTTAGGATCTTTTCGTGATTTTATTTATATCTAATTTCCTATTTTGAAAAAACCTTTGCCGAACAATTAATGGATGAGTGGCATATCTCACCGCAGATCATATTTGATATTTAAAACAAAGGTAAAAGTTTTTAAATTGCGGAGAATAAACTTGCTACCTGTCATCAACTATATTCTCGACGGAAAAAAATTTATGGAGGTTAAATCCCATTGATCTAATAATTATGTACAAGTAAGAGGTAGATTTATGTGTGAAATTCTTTGATCTTGACGTATACCTAACAACTACTACAGGAATATATTTTCGGTTTTTCAGACCTCAAAAGTCCAAGTGTACCTGTGAAAATAAAAAGTCATTTCCTCTCAACGTTTTCAAGGATATATTAAAAGGTAATTTTGTTTTAAATACTACCAGCTGTTGGATGAATTGATGTGCCAATGGTATCTAATAAGATCTTAAGACACAATCGTGCTTAAATCTAAGTCAAACAGTCTTCAGATTACTTCGAGCAACCGCTTAAGAATTATTTTTAGAAAATTGAAAATAAAATTTAATAGAGTATAAACAGGTATGAATCGATAAAAAATTATTCTTTTTCATGGATTTAGCATCACGATGACATGACTCTCGATGTACATAAATAATATCTTGTAAATTATAAACTCATCCAGGTTTACTTCCTCTGTCAATATCGAAATATTTAATGCCTCATTATAGCCGGTACCTTATTTGTTCCTTGTTTTCTGATATTCCATTATTTATGATATTGCGTACTCGACATTCTGGTCGTCAGTTTTTTTCCATTACCTCTCCTCGAAAATAAGCGAAGCCAAACGGACAATTATTGATCATAGATTTAACGAAATTTGAGAGCCAGTTAAAATCCAAAAAATGACCTCGACTTTTTTGTGATAGCCTAAAACTGTTCTTCCTCTCAATACAGGCTAATCTTCTCAACTCATTTCAAGATGAACGATTTCTCGCTCAAATATATGCTAGTTAATCTAGTTCCTTGTTTGAACACACGAACAAAAAGCGATGGGAAGTAAAATTTCAGATTCGAATAGTCGGGATAATACAGCTCTATTCTCTCAGCCGAAGCACCGAAAGACAAGGCGCATGTTACGCTTCATTAGAATTGAACGAGGAAGACATTAGTTGAGAATTTTTTTGTACGAATTCACATATTCCTACCCTACCCCGAAGGTCTGAGTTTTAATTGAGTTCCAGTTTATCTCATCATGGACCTCCCACTAAGCATAGATTTCTTATGAAAGGTCAATGAGTATCTTTTCTATACACAAAATTATAAGACCAGACGAATATTTTGAAAATTTTCAAATTATCGATCTTCAAATTTTTAGAGTTAACAACAAATATGGCTTCTGGGTTTATATAAAAAACACAAAAATTAGTATCCTTGCATGACAGTTTATAATTTTTCTTTGCTGTTTCCTTCGTTCCTTACAGAGCGAAGATCACACAGACACGATTGTCGATGTTTTCATAAACTACTTGAGAAAGTAACTTCGTCAGAGTGCCAATATATCATCAGCATGATTCAAAATAAAGTTCATTGTTATCTGCCATATAGGTGAAGTTTAGAAGGTAAACCAGAACATCCGTTTCGGGCATTTAAAGTTATAATATCGAGCGCACTATCATTTACTTCAGACTGAACGTCGTTTGATATTGAAATAATCACTGAAAAATCTAATATTTAAGATGACAAATACCTCATCACATTTTGTAATTGTTTGAAGACCAAATTTCATTCTCTGGTTTAACCTATGGGTGATGTAAATGCAAAGCGTGTGGATTATCCTAGGGATCAAAATTCATGATAGGATATGGATATAATCTCATTATATCTGTCGATTTCTCAAACCCAAAGAATTGCCAAACCTCTCTCCAAATCTTACCTCTGCTTTCTTATCGTAAAGTGACAAAGACCGATATTTAAAAATAAATTGGTTGTTTCGTCACCAAAACTAATGTGACACAAAACTGTCGATCTATATGCAGCTCTGAGTAAACATCTTCCAATTGATCGAAGAATTTAGTTAAACTTATCTGAAAATTTTACACTTTTGAATTGATATTGACTCAAACAGAATATTTCACTCTTAACGTTTCACCCACGTATTTATGGATCCCTTCTTATTGATGAATCTTCTTAAAATTAAATTACGCCGATCCTTTGCTGTTATAAACAGGCTTAATCGTCACAAATAAATTTATATCCTATTTAGCCGACAAGAAGTAAATTCTCTCAACTATTAATTTACGTTCAAGTTTTTCCACAACTAAGGTGACTCGAAAGATTACAGGCGATCAGAATCATACATAAGATAAGCCAACTATATATAAATCTCTAATTTATGTGTAAAACTAAGCTACGCAGAACGAGCCTTACGAATACTGTTAATTTTAACAGGAAGTGTTTATGATCGTTCATAATTTCCCTATGTCTCCTTTCTTCATAAAATTGATACAAATATTTCAGCTTCAATTACAATTTTTCGGGAAGGCGGTTCTCGCCACAATCATGGAATCATAACAAAACTTATATTCGAATAGTGTTAAAGAAACAGAACAAATCTTGTTAATTAAAGCTTGAAACGCCTGAACTTCTCTTAAAACTGGGTGATAAAAAAGTTGGTTGATCGCCTTTTCAACGATAATCTGGTTTGACAACCGCCAAAGAGATATGCACTTGTTTTTTATCCTTCGTGAAATAACAAATTTATTTCTCATGGCCCGCTTTGAAAGATCAAACCCCGTAAAGATGGTTCATCTTTTGTGCCGCAGATCATTCTTTTTAGTGGTTCATCGTTCATTTGTCTCTTGGACAGGAAAAGTTCCCTTTTCCCTTTCCTAGTGAGGCATAAGGTGAAACTACCTCGAAAATCATTCTTTTTTGTTTATTTAATTATCCATCACAAGAAAAAACGCTTTCAAAATGTGTTTTATGATTTGAAGATTTTTGCCTATCCCACACCAGGAGAGATCGAAACAACTGTTTATACCGCAGAATCATTTATCGAGAACCAATTCATAAAGCACACATTATAATCCATTCATGTTTTCATTAATTTATTAAACACTAAAAATACTTCAAATCATGGCAAATTATCATTTGTTTCAAACAAGAATGAATAATAATATTTAGTACGCAAGATAATATATCAATTGATGAAAAAAGCTCGATTTTTCAAAAAAGGATGATTTGGGAAGTCATAATAAAGTCTTTCTTCAGTTGATGTAAGAACCCCAGAATAATTTTTCCTTTAAGGGTGTATCGTGGTCCGAATTTATCCACACAATAAAGAGTATTTCATTTTCAAAATTCATAGATACTCAGCTGATACTTTTACGCTAATAATCATAAAAAATAAGACCTAATTGGAAAACCATCCCAGATTGCTGCTACTCATTGGTAAGAGATATCTAGAAAAATTGGTTTGAAAAATGGTTTAAAATTTACATTATTTATTTGATCCTATTAGGCTCTTAATACTCACATGATTGAACGAATTCTGGTTTCATTAAATGAGAAATAAGTCGATCAATTGAGGTTGTGAAAACGGGATGGACAGTTGTTTAACGATAAAAGCTGAATTAAAACGATTATTTCAATACAGTATAAATGTGAGGGGAACGTAATGCAGTAAAAAAAAGGTGTCCAATAAAACACCCATTCCTCACAGAGAGTAACTAAAAACTATTTTTGTGGATTTCCCGCAAATTAGTTTACATCTTTTTTCTGAATGTCGATAAAAGGAATTTTTAATAAAATGTGATGTTTTTTGCAATACTCGGAATTTTTTAAGAATTTGAGCATGCTTATAAACATTCAAGAATGTATAATTGTGATGTAAGAATGCTAAAGATCATAAATTATTTGAAAATAAAACTCATAAATAATGAAATTATCACCCTAAAAAGTATGCTAGTTTATCATTTAATCTAGAAGTCTTTACATCATTAAGAATAAATGTAATATCGAATTAATTAGATATTAATTCAAGGATGTTATTTTACCTAAAAATTAATAATATTTACGTATTTTCTCATGATACTATTTTATTTTGAATTCGGAATAAATACTTAAAATTACATCATATCTATATGGAAAAGTCGCATTTTTCTTGGTTAAAATCGGGATGTATCGCAAAACTTCAAAATTAATATTATTGTTCGAAACTTTTCCTAAGTCTACCTTATGGTATTTAAATAAATAAAGCTGTTAAAATTTTATTTTTCTTTAATAATTGAAAATGTTTCTCTGATTTAATGTCTAACGCAACTAATAGTTGTTGAAATATGCGTTGATTTTTTCTTGAAATGACATCCATCAGGAAGTAGTTTATGTTATTTTAGGTTTTATCAAAATTAATTGTTTTTATATGGAAAATCAAATATGTCCCTTTCACTCAGCACATTTAACATTCAAAAAAGATGATGAGACTACTATTTAAATTAAAATTTTTTTTGAAAGATACAAATTATTATCTGGTTTCTATCAAATAAAAATACTTTTATCGGTTTTATAAATATCATTCAGATCAATGAACTACGTATGAAAAAATGGTGGAGGATCAAAAGTCACTTTATTATAATAAATTCTCAACATTCATAGTGAGCATATTTGCTTCATTAAAATTCTTTGAAATATAAATCGCCAAAAACGGTTAATTTCAAGAAACCCGTGATGCATGACTCTCAATTCATCCTAATTCTATAATTGACATATTTTTAAAGCCAAAAATAAAAAAATGAAGATTACTGGAATCGGAGTACGCGTTATGATGAAATAATAAGACTATTTAAAAATAATCCACTCGAGAGACGGCTAATAATCATATGTATATAAACAAGTTCTAGGCGCAAGAGTATTTTGTTTTTATATATTTAATCTTCTTAAATTTGAATCTTTGATTATGCTTTGTGCTAATTTTTTTAATCATAAAAGAATATCTTTTGGGTGTAAACAATTATAATTTAATGAATTGTTATGAGAGATAATATAGTTTTTTGTTGGATATTTGAAAATAAACCCCAAAATGTAGCATAAGGCTGAATTTTTTAGCTTTCTAGAAACTAAAATTCGTTAAACGTTTAATTTTCGCTATTTTCCTGATTTTGACTATAAATTAAAAACAAGTGATCTCGAAATGAGCTTATTTCATTTCAAAATTCAGAGTTAGGAGTTAACCTTATCAGCCAGAAGGCTAGAATTTTACTTGATTCAAAAAAATTCTTCAAGTTTCTATGAGAACCAACAACAAAATGAATTATATAAATGAGTAATTATTCGAGAAAGCGTTGTCAAATATCATACTTTGTCAAGAGTGAGACCTTATTTCAACGAAAAGCGATTTTAGAGTATTTAGAGAAAAGAAGTAAATCTTTCCGGGTGTTAATTTTAGCGATTTATAAAAATCTTTGTCAACTATCGGATAAAACTTGAAAGCAAGATAAATCAGAGAATGTTATTAACATGAGCTGTGAAGACAGAAAGGTCATGACTTTTTACCTCCATGAATTATGTGAATAACCTATAAAAATAGTTGATTCCATTTTGCATTTTGTCTTGTAATCTGGTTTTTCCCAAAATACAAA
>JALDNG010001145.1:0-67524 GCA_024349245.1 Neodontobutis hainanensis
GAGTAAGCCACACGTTAAACACACACAAAAGCCTTGGCGTCACACATATGTACTAATGTAAACCTGATTAAGGGAAACACATTAATCATAATTTGGAGTGGCTTTGTCTGTTTTAGGGGCAAAGTTGGACAGGGTGGTTAGAGGAGGTACCTAATGGTTATGTTTGATCATAACAAAAGATACAATGCAGAAGTCTTCTCATTGTTAGGCTTTTCACTGAGAGGCTGGTGTCTCTAAGCGTGTCAGTCATCAGCAAGGTGACCAGTTGCGTGTGTGCATAGTCTACCGCGGAGAGGGTTTCGTTTAGTCTCACTGTTAGTGCTTGCCACTGACAGTGTTCTTCACGCTTTCCCTGCCGTTTTGGAGTTGCTGTTGTCGTTGGCTGATCTGCGCTTTTTAGAGGAACTGCTAACAATGGTTACAGTTAATTGGGGTTTTAACTGTAGAGAGGGGATTAAATCGATGGAGTCAGATTTAAATTTGTATTGGCTGTTAGCAATTGCCTGTTGGCTGGATGTTAATTTAGGGCTAGCAGTGCTGTGGTGTGGGTGATGCTAGTCTGTGAAATTAACAATTCAGGAGCAGGGGGTTAAGTCTGTTCAGACGTAACAGCAGTGTTGTCGTGGGTAGCTGTTTTAGTAAGCTTTTAATGCGTCATTCAATTTAGCAGCTCCTTAGAGAGAAGTCACAAAGTCACACTTATATTGAGCCAAATTAACTGCATGGGTCAGTAGCAAAGCTACTTACAGTACAGGTAATATGTCACAATAATAGTGGAGTTTAGTTTCCTATGTATTGCGCATTTAAGTTATTAAACAGTGTTATCTGCGAAGCCGTATTAACAAATGTTAATTTACTTATAAGATTAATCACTGAGGTGTTTCAGTGTCAATGAAAGCTTTAAACTATTCATTAATTATCAAAGCTGTAAGCTTTTCGATCAGCGCCACTACTTTCAGGGAAGGGTGTACTTCCTTTGAGTGACCGCATGAGGGAGGCGTGGAGCTTATCCCTGTGACTTAGTGGTTTAGCACCTCCCTTCCGCTAGGGGTGATAGAGACTCGGGAGTCTGTGGTTTCGCACCTCCTTTCCGCTAGAAGCGAAAAGAGACTCTCGCGAGTCTGAGATTTCCGGAGTGACGTTTCCGGCCCGCCCCTTTGGGGTCCTGGCGCGGCTTGCTTTCAGCTTCCAGTCAGAGGTTCACTCTGGACGAGTCTACAACTCTTAAAAAAACAAAAACAGCGGTTTAAAACACAGCAGGGCTTTGTACAAGGCCGGTACAAGGCCACGTTTTAAACACAAGCACATTTACCATAGCAGGCTCAAACCACGTTTTTAGACAAAACGCACGGCAGCCCACGTGGCTTTTAGGGGAGAGTTTTCACAGTTAGCTAGGCTGTGAAGGCTTCCAGCACGGATTTTTAATCCGTCGAAATACACCGGCTTACAAGCCTTAGGGAGACAAGTTTTCTCATAAATTCGGTACAACGCGGCAATTTTACAACTTGTAAGAGACAATTTTAACTTAATTCTGGTACAACGCAGCAATTAGCTTTGTCTCGGGCCCATATACACACTTTGGCTAGCGTGTTAGCATGCATGCAACATTTGCAAAGTCTTTGAGCTTTTCAGCAGACTCTAAGCAACTTTTGACAAGTATTTAATTAATGCTGGAATCTCGCAGCCATTAATAAATTTCATAATTCAAAAAGTCCTTCAGCGGACTTTAAAACAACTTTAATAAGTACTTCTTAATGCTGGAAGCTCGCAGCCATTAAAAGGATCTCAAAATGGATGCTCTGAAGGTCCACGTGTTTTACACACCCAAACCAATCCACTTCAACAAAGTCTCTCTGTCTTCAGCAGACTTTTGGCAACTTTAACAAACATTTAATTCATGCTGGAGTCTCGCAGCCATTATTCAATGTTTGAATTGGACGCTTTCCGCGTCACTGTACGCGTACAGTATCAGACTTTCACGGTCAGGCCAGCTGACACGGTTTGAAGTCAACACACAATTTCGATAGCGCCACATTTGATCACCTAGCGATGATCACACACACACACACACACAGTTAAACGCATCACCAGCTAAAGCACAGCTTAGACACAGCTTTCAGTGGACAGCAATTTGTGTAAAGACTTTAGGTGTTATTTAATAATTTCAATGTTTAATCAAGAATATTCTTCCAAGGCCTCACGAGGCACCAAAAATAATACTGTAGTGAATATGGTCTTATTAATAATTAATATGAATGTTAATTATGAAAATTAATAATTAATATTTTGCTTATCAAAATATTAATTTCTTTCGGGCACCACTCTAGTTTTAGACAGATCTAGAGAAACTGTTTAGTCTAGTCTCATTAATCTAAAGGAAGTAAATTCTTCTTGTTTTCGAACATTTCTTGATATAAACAGGGAAACATTAATGTCTTTATGGGATTTTATTAAAGATTATACAATGGTGAATAATATGACGGAACATGGTAAAGCATTAAAACACAATAAGGGTTGAACACAATGGGAATACACAGGGATAAACAGTTGCATGGAGGATATGATGAAACCAGGAATGTTTTGTACAGTTTAATCTAGATTGGGGAATTTAAAGGGACTTTTAACGGGAAAAGGAGATGGAGGCTTCGGGGCTAGAGTTTGGACTTTGTAATGCCGCCAAGGCAGTTGTGTCACGGGACTTACTCTGTAGTCAGCGGTGCTGGCCCGGTTCGTGTGGTCGATATCAGTGGTCCGAGACGAAGGCCCTGAATGTTCTCCAGAAAGTCCGTAACTTGCTGATGAAGCGCTCCACACACCAGGGTGCCGCCACGTGCAGATCTCTTCCAGGGGTGGGGTCGCCGTGCACCCAGGGGAAGAGAACAAAAGCGTCCTAGTTGCTGTCCAAACTCGCACGGCCTCTCATCGGTTGTACCGTGTAAAAGTTGAAGTTTGTGTAGGTTATGTCACGGTCCATGAAAGAGTTCTCAGCTGTTGCTTTGCTGGTTAAAACTTGCTTCTGCGCGCGCTCTTTTGGGGAAGAGCAGGCGCTTTAGCAGGCACGGTCTTTAGAACGAAGGAAAGTTAACTCGTTCCACGAGGCCCAGGTTTGCGGGCGAGGCAGTCCTACTGGACCGTCCGCCAGAAGGCCGCAGGCTCACCGAGAAGGGTGAAAGGTGCGAAGGGTGAAGCAGGCTGCCAGAAGGGAGAAGGGAGAAGGGATGATTCTCTGGGAGCGTGCCAGTTTTGTCACCTTTGGAAAAGGGGCGTGTCTTACGAAGAAGGGTGTTGCCTTGGCAAGTTTGACTAAAGTTTAAGTGTTTAAACTAAGTTTTAAAACATTCCTTGCTTCGCAATTTCTTTTGGTTTTTCATAAACACGCAAAACACTTGTACTGCAAAGTTATACAGAGGCATTTGTCAGGACATGATGGAAACAATTGTTACATTTCCTTAAAACAGAACACAACCTGCAAACAAAACTAGGATGAGGAGTTCTCGCCACGACTCCGCGTCCTGGAAAAGAACAGTATAACAACAGCACATTAATACAATAATTCTTTTATTAAAATAACAAAATATCCTTTGGGAGAAGTCAATAGTTCTCTGTCCGGTCAAACACAAGGGGGTAGTGTCTGACCATCAGAAGTTCAGGGTTTTGTGTGATCAAACGCATTCCTACGTCCTTCTTGAGTGCTAAAGAAAGTTCTGGGTAAAGCTGAATCAACACCCTTTATCTTTAGGATTTACAGTCCTTGGACATGGTGCCAGGATGTGGTGCTGGTCCTGAGTCACCTTTGACCTGGGATGCGCCCCTGGCCAGGTTTTGTCCTGGTCATGTCAACAACGCAGAATAGTTAATCACGGTTTACTGAAGGTTCCTGAGTCCTTAGTAAAACAGTTTGGAGGTCTGTAAATGATAAAAGACAGATGTTATAATCCGTGTGGAGTTTTGTGCAAACTCTTGTTTGCTGGGGCCTCTCTGGAAGTGATAAGTGTGGAATTATGGAGACTGATCTGCTACAGTCCCCTTTTCGACACGATGCTGGTTCCACAAGTTTCGTGTCGACATCCTTGCAGACCAGGGAGTAAGCCACGTTAAACACACACAAAAGCCTTGGCCACACACATATGTACTAATGTAAACCTGATTAAGGGAAACACATTAATCATAATTTGGAGTGGCTTTGTCTGTTTTAGGGGCAAAGTTGGACAGGGTGGTTAGAGGAGGTACCTAATGGTTATGTTTGATCATAACAAAAGATACAATGCAGAAGTCTTCTCATTGTTAGGCTTTTCACTGAGAGGCTGGTGTCTCTAAGCGTGTCAGTCATCAGCAAGGTGACCAGTTGCGTGTGTGCATAGTCTACCGCGGAGAGGGTTTCGCTTAGTCTCACTGTTAGTGCTTGCCACTGACAGTGTTCTTCACGCTTTCCTGCCGTTTTGGAGTTGCTGTTGTCGTTGGCTGATCTGCGCTTTTAGAGGAACTGCTAACAATGGTTACAGTTAATTGGGGTTTTAACTGTAGAGAGGGATTAAATCGATGGAGTCAGATTTAAATTTGTATTGGCTGTTAGCAATTGCCTGTTGGCTGGATGTTAATTTAGGGCTAGCAGTGCTGTGGTGTGGGTGATGCTAGTCTGTGAAATTAACAATTCAGGAGCAGGGGTTAAGTCTGTTCAGACGTAACAGCAGTGTTGTCGGGGTAGCTGTTTTAGTAAGCTTTTTAATCGTCATTCAATTTAGCAGCTCCTTAGAGAGAAGTCACAAAGTCACACTTATATTGAGCCAAATTAACTGCATGGGTCAGTAGCAAAGCTACTTACAGTACAGGTAATATGTCACAATAATAGTGGAGTTTAGTTTCCTATGTATTGCATTTAAGTTATTAAACAGTGTTATCTGCGAAGCCGTATTAACAAATGTTAATTTACTTATAAGATTAATCACTGAGGTGTTTCAGTGTCAATGAAAGCTTTAAACTATTCATTAATTATCAAAGCTGTAAGCTTTTCGATCAGCGTCACTACTTTCAGGAAGGGTGTACTTCCTTTGAGTGACCGCATGAGGGAGGCGTGGAGCTTATCCCTGTGACTTAGTGGTTTAGCACCTCCCTTCCGCTAGGGGTGATAGAGACTCGGGAGTCTGTGGTTTCGCACCTCCTTTCCGCTAGGGGCGAAAGAGACTCTCGCGAGTCTGAGATTTCCGGAGTGACGTTTCCGGCCCGCCCCTTGGGGGTCCTGGCGCGAAGCTTGCTTTCAGCTTCCAGTCAGAGGTTCACTCTGGACGAGTCTACAACTCTTAAAAAAACAAAACAGCGGTTTAAAACACAGCAGGGCTTTGTACAAGGCCGGTACAAGGCCACGCGTTTTAAACACAAGCACATTTACCATAGCAGGCTCAAACCACGTTTTTAGACAAAACGCACGGCAGCCCACGTGGCTTTTAGGGGAGAGTTTTCACAGTTAGCTAGGCTGTGAAGGCTTCCAGCACGGATTTTTAATCCGTTCGAAATACACCCGGCTTACAAGCCTTAGGGAGACAAGTTTTCTCATAAATTCGGTACAACGCGGCAATTTTACAACTTGTAAGAGACAATTTTAACTTAATTCTGGTACAACGCAGCAATTAGCTTTGTCTCGGGCCCATATACACACTTTGGCTAGCGTGTTAGCATGCATGCAACATTTGCAAAGTCTTTGAGCTTTTCAGCAGACTCTAAGCAACTTTTGACAAGTATTTAATTAATGCTGGAATCTCGCAGCCATTAATAAATTTCATAATTCAAAAAGTCCTTCAGCGGACTTTAAAACAACTTTAATAAGTACTTCTTAATGCTGGAAGCTCGCAGCCATTAAAAGGATCTCAAAATGGATGCTCTGAAGGTCCACGTGTTTTACACACCCAAACCAATCCACTTCAACAAAGTCTCTCTGTCTTCAGCAGACTTTTGGCAACTTTAACAAACATTTAATTCATGCTGGAGTCTCGCAGCCATTATTCAATGTTTGAATTGACGCTTTCGCGTCACTGTGCGTACAGTATCAGACTTTCACGGGTCAGGCCAGCTGACACGGTTTGAAGTCAACACACAATTTCGATAGCGCTTCACATTTGATCACCTAGCGATGATCACACACACACACACACACAGTTAAACGCATCACCAGCTAAAGCACAGCTTAGACACAGCTTTCAGTGGACAGCAATTTGTGTAAAGACTTTAGGTGTTATTTAATAATTTCAATGTTTAATCAAGAATATTCTTCCAAGGCCTCACGAGGGCACCAAAAATAATACTGTAGTGAATATGGTCTTATTAATAATTAATATGAATGTTAATTATGAAAATTAATAATTAATATTTTGCTTATCAAAATATTAATTTCTTTCGGGCACCACTCTAGTTTTAGACAGATCTAGAGAAACTGTTTAGTCTAGTCTCATTAATCTAAAGGAAGTAAATTCTTCTTGTTTTCGAACATTTCTTGATATAAACAGGGAAACATTAATGTCTTTATGGGATTTTATTAAAGATTATACAATGGTGAATAATATGACGGAACATGGTAAAGCATTAAAACACAATAAGGGTTGAACACAATGGGAATACACAGGGATAAACAGTTGCATGGAGGATATGATGAAACCAGGAATGTTTTGTACAGTTTAATCTAGATTGGGAATTTAAAGGGACTTTTAACGGAAAAGGAGATGGAGGCTTCGGGGCTAGAGTTTGACTTTGTAATGCCGCCAAGGCAGTTGTGTCACGCGGACTTACTCTGTAGTCAGCGGGTGCTGGCCCGGTTCGGTGTGGTCGATATCAGTGGTCCGAGACGGCGCCCTGAATGTTCTCCAGAAAGTCCGTAACTTGCTGATGAAGCGCTCCACACACCAGGGGTGCCGCCACGCAGATCTCTTCCAGGGTGGGGGTCGCCGTGCACCCAGGGAAGAGAACAAAAGCGCCTAGTTGCTGTCCAAACTCGCACGGCCTCTCATCGGTTGTACCGTGTAAAAGTTGAAGTTTGTGTAGGTTATGTCACGGTCCATGAAAGAGTTCTCAGCTGTTGCTTTGCTGGTTAAAACTTGCTTCTGCGCGCTCTTTTGGGGAAGAGCAGGCGCTTTAGCAGGCACGGTCTTTAGAACGAAGGAAAGTTAACTCGTTCCACGAGGCCCAGGTTTGCGGCGGCGAGGCAGTCCTACTGGACCGTCCGCCAGAAGGCCGCAGGCTCACCGAGAAGGGTGAAAGGTGCGAAGGGTGAAGCAGGCTGCCAGAAGGGAGAAGGGAGAAGGGATGATTCTCTGGGAGCGTGCCAGTTTTGTCACCTTTGGAAAAGGGGCGTGTCTTACGAAGAAGGGTGTTGCCTTGGCAAGTTTGACTAAAGTTTAAGTGTTTAAACTAAGTTTTAAAACATTCCTTGCTTCAAATTTCTTTTGGTTTTTCATAAACACAAAACACTTGTACTGCAAAGTTATACAGAGGCATTTGTCAGGACATGATGGAAACAATTGTTACATTTCCTTAAAACAGAACACAACCTGCAAACAAAACTAGGATGAGGAGTTCTCACACGACTCAGCGTCCTGGAAAAGAACAGTATAACAACAGCACATTAATACAATAATTCTTTTATTAAAATAACAAAATATCCTTTGGGAGAAGTCAATAGTTCTCTGTCCGGTCAAACACAAGGGGGTAGTGTCTGACCATCAGAAGTTCAGGGTTTTGGTGTGATCAAACGCATTCCTACGTCCTTCTTGAGTGCTAAAGAAAGTTCTGGGTAAAGCTGAATCAACACCCTTTATCTTTAGGATTTACAGTCCTTGGACATGGTGCCAGGATGTGGTGCTGGTCCTGAGTCACCTTTGACCTGGGATGCGTCCTGGCCAGGTTTTGTCCTGGTCATGTCAACAACGCAGAATAGTTAATCACGGTTTACTGAAGGTTCCTGAGTCCTTAGTAAAACAGTTTGGAGGTCTGTAAATGATAAAAGACAGATGTTATAATCCGTGTGGAGTTTTGTGCAAACTCTTGTTTGCTGGGGCCTCTCTGGAAGTGATAAGTGTGGAATTATGGAGACTGATCTGCTACAGTCCCCTTTTCGACACGATGCTGGTTCCACAAGTTTCGTGTCGACATCCTTGCAGACCAGGGAGTACACGTTAAACACACACAAAAGCCTTGGCGTCACACATATGTACTAATGTAAACCTGATTAAGGGAAACACATTAATCATAATTTGGAGTGGCTTTGTCTGTTTTAGGGGCAAAGTTGGACAGGGTGGTTAGAGGAGGTACCTAATGGTTATGTTTGATCATAACAAAAGATACAATGCAGAAGTCTTCTCATTGTTAGGCTTTTCACTGAGAGGCTGGTGTCTCTAAGCGTGTCAGTCATCAGCAAGGTGACCAGTTGCGTGTGTGCATAGTCTACCGCGGAGAGGGTTTCGTTTAGTCTCACTGTTAGTGCTTGCCACTGACAGTGTTCTTCACGCTTTCCCTGCCGTTTTGGAGTTGCTGTTGTCGCTGGCTGATCTGCGCTTTTAGAGGAACTGCTAACAATGGTTACAGTTAATTGGGGTTTTAACTGTAGAGAGGATTAAATCGATGGAGTCAGATTTAAATTTGTATTGGCTGTTAGCAATTGCCTGTTGGCTGGATGTTAATTTAGGCTAGCAGTGCTGTGGTGTGGGTGATGCTAGTCTGTGAAATTAACAATTCAGGAGCAGGGGTTAAGTCTGTTCAGACGTAACAGCAGTGTTGTCGTGGGTAGCTGTTTTAGTAAGCTTTTTAATGCGTCATTCAATTTAGCAGCTCTAGAGAGAAGTCACAAAGTCACACTTATATTGAGCCAAATTAACTGCATGGGTCAGTAGCAAAGCTACTTACAGTACAGGTAATATGTCACAATAATAGTGGAGTTTAGTTTCCTATGTATTATTTAAGTTATTAAACAGTGTTATCTGCCGAAGCCGTATTAACAAATGTTAATTTACTTATAAGATTAATCACTGAGGTGTTTCAGTGTCAATGAAAGCTTTAAACTATTCATTAATTATCAAAGCTGTAAGCTTTTCGATCAGCGTCACTACTTTCAGGAAGGGTGTACTTCCTTTGAGTGACCGCATGAGGGAGGCGTGGAGCTTATCCCTGTGACTTAGTGGTTTAGCACCTCCCTTCCGCTAGGGGGTGATAGAGACTCTCGGGAGTCTGTGGTTTCGCACCTCCTTTCCGCTAGGGGGCGAAAGAGACTCTCGCGAGTCTGAGATTTCCGGAGTGACGTTTCGGCCCGCCCCTTTGGGGGTCCTGGCGCAAGCTTGCTTTCAGCTTCCAGTCAGAGGTTCACTCTGGACGAGTCTACAACTCTTAAAAAAAACAAAAACAGCGGTTTAAAACACAGCAGGGCTTTGTACAAGGCCGGTACAAGGCCACGTTTTAAACACAAGCACATTTACCATAGCAGGCTCAAACCACGCTTTTAGACAAAACGCACGGCAGCCCACGTGGCTTTTAGGGGAGAGTTTTCACAGTTAGCTAGGCTGTGAAGGCTTCCAGCACGGATTTTTAATCCGCTCGAAATACACCCCGGCTTACAAGCCTTAGGGAGACAAGTTTTCTCATAAATTCGTACAACGCGGCAATTTTTACAACTTGTAAGAGACAATTTTAACTTAATTCTGGTACAACGCAGCAATTAGCTTTGTCTCGGGCCCATATACACACTTTGGCTAGCGTGTTAGCATGCATGCAACATTTGCAAAGTCTTTGAGCTTTTCAGCAGACTCTAAGCAACTTTTGACAAGTATTTAATTAATGCTGGAATCTCGCAGCCATTAATAAATTTCATAATTCAAAAGTCCTTCAGCGGACTTTAAAACAACTTTAATAAGTACTTCTTAATGCTGGAAGCTCGCAGCCATTAAAAGGATCTCAAAATGGATGCTCTGAAGGTCCACGTGTTTTACACACCCAAACCAATCCACTTCAACAAAGTCTCTCTGTCTTCAGCAGACTTTTGGCAACTTTAACAAACATTTAATTCATGCTGGAGTCTCGCAGCCATTATTCAATGTTTGAATTGACGCTCGCGTCACTGTAAATACAGTATCAGACTTTCACGGGTCAGGCCAGCTGACACGGTTTGAAGTCAACACACAATTTCGATAGCGCTTCACATTTGATCACCTAGCGATGATCACACACACACACACACACAGTTAAACGCATCACCAGCTAAAGCACAGCTTAGACACAGCTTTCAGTGGACAGCAATTTGTGTAAAGACTTTAGGTGTTATTTAATAATTTCAATGTTTAATCAAGAATATTCTTCCAAGGCCTCACGAGGGGCACCAAAAATAATACTGTAGTGAATATGGTCTTATTAATAATTAATATGAATGTTAATTATGAAAATTAATAATTAATATTTTGCTTATCAAAATATTAATTTCTTTCGGGGCACCACTCTAGTTTTAGACAGATCTAGAGAAACTGTTTAGTCTAGTCTCATTAATCTAAAGGAAGTAAATTCTTCTTGTTTTCGAACATTTCTTGATATAAACAGGGAAACATTAATGTCTTTATGGGATTTTATTAAAGATTATACAATGGTGAATAATATGACGGAACATGGTAAAGCATTAAAACACAATAAGGGTTGAACACAATGGGAATACACAGGGATAAACAGTTGCATGGAGGATATGATGAAACCAGGAATGTTTTGTACAGTTTAATCTAGATTGGGGAATTTAAAGGGACTTTTAACGGGAAAAGGAGATGGAGGCTTCGGGGCTAGAGTTTGGACTTTGTAATGCCGCCAAGGCAGTTGTGTCACGTATGGACTTACTCTGTAGTCAGCGGGTGCTGGCCCGGTTCGGTGTGGTCGATATCAGTGGTCCGAGACGAAGGCCCTGAATGTTCTCCAGAAAGTCCGTAACTTGCTGATGAAGCGCTCCACACACCAGGGGTGCCGTCACGTGCAGATCTCTTCCAGGTGGGGGTCGCGCGTGCACCCAGGGGAAGAGAACAAAAGCGTAGTTGCTGTCCAAACTCGCACGCCTCTCATCGGTTGTACCGTGTAAAAGTTGAAGTTTGTGTAGGTTATGTCACGGTCCATGAAAGAGTTCTCAGCTGTTGCTTTGCTGGTTAAAACTTGCTTCTGCGCGCTCTTTTGGGGAAGAGCAGGCGCTTTAGCAGGCACGGTCTTTAGAACGGCGAAAGTTAACTTCGTTTCCACGAGGCCCAGGTTTGCGGCGCGAGGCAGTCCTACTGGACCGTCCGCCAGAAGGCCGCAGGCTCACCGAGAAGGGTGAAAGGTGCGAAGGGTGAAGCAGGCTGCCAGAAGGGAGAAGGGAGAAGGGATGATTCTCTGGGAGCGTGCCAGTTTTGTCACCTTTGGAAAAGGGGCGTGTCTTACGAAGAAGGGTGTTGCCTTGGCAAGTTTGACTAAAGTTTAAGTGTTTAAACTAAGTTTTAAAACATTCCTTGCTTCGCAATTTCTTTTGGTTTTTCATAAACACGCAAAACACTTGTACTGCAAAGTTATACAGAGGCATTTGTCAGGACATGATGGAAACAATTGTTACATTTCCTTAAAACAGAACACAACCTGCAAACAAAACTAGGATGAGGAGTTCTCGTCACGACTCCGCCCTGGAAAAGAACAGTATAACAACAGCACATTAATACAATAATTCTTTTATTAAAATAACAAAATATCCTTTGGGGAGAAGTCAATAGTTCTCTGTCCGGTCAAACACAAGGGGGTAGTGTCTGACCATCAGAAGTTCAGGGTTTTGGTGTGATCAAACGCATTCCTACGTCCTTCTTGAGTGCTAAAGAAAGTTCTGGGTAAAGCTGAATCAACACCCTTTATCTTTAGGATTTACAGTCCTTGGACATGGTGCCAGGATGTGGTGCTGGTCCTGAGTCACCTTTGACCTGGGATGCCCCCTGGCCAGGTTTTGTCCTGGTCATGTCAACAACGCAGAATAGTTAATCACGGTTTACTGAAGGTTCCTGAGTCCTTAGTAAAACAGTTTGGAGGTCTGTAAATGATAAAAGACAGATGTTATAATCCGTGTGGAGTTTTGTGCAAACTCTTGTTTGCTGGGGCCTCTCTGGAAGTGATAAGTGTGGAATTATGGAGACTGATCTGCTACAGTCCCCTTTTCGACACGATGCTGGTTCCACAAGTTTCGTGTCGACATCCTTGCAGACCAGGGAGTAAGCCACACGTTAAACACACACAAAAGCCTTGGCCACACATATGTACTAATGTAAACCTGATTAAGGGAAACACATTAATCATAATTTGGAGTGGCTTTGTCTGTTTTAGGGGCAAAGTTGGACAGGGTGGTTAGAGGAGGTACCTAATGGTTATGTTTGATCATAACAAAAGATACAATGCAGAAGTCTTCTCATTGTTAGGCTTTTCACTGAGAGGCTGGTGTCTCTAAGCGTGTCAGTCATCAGCAAGGTGACCAGTTGCGCGGTGTGCATAGTCTACCGCGGAGAGGGTTTCGTTTAGTCTCACTGTTAGTGCTTGCCACTGACAGTGTTCTTCACGCTTTCCCTGCCGCTTTGGAGTTGCTGTTGTCGTTGGCTGATCTGCGCTTTTAGAGGAACTGCTAACAATGGTTACAGTTAATTGGGGTTTTAACTGTAGAGAGGATTAAATCGATGGAGTCAGATTTAAATTTGTATTGGCTGTTAGCAATTGCCTGTTGGCTGGATGTTAATTTAGGGCTAGCAGTGCTGTGGTGTGGGTGATGCTAGTCTGTGAAATTAACAATTCAGGAGCAGGGGTTAAGTCTGTTCAGACGTAACAGCAGTGTTGTCGTGGGTAGCTGTTTTAGTAAGCTTTTAATGCGTCATTCAATTTAGCAGCTCCTTAGAGAGAAGTCACAAAGTCACACTTATATTGAGCCAAATTAACTGCATGGGTCAGTAGCAAAGCTACTTACAGTACAGGTAATATGTCACAATAATAGTGGAGTTTAGTTTCCTATGTATTGCGCATTTAAGTTATTAAACAGTGTTATCTGCAAGCCGTATTAACAAATGTTAATTTACTTATAAGATTAATCACTGAGGTGTTTCAGTGTCAATGAAAGCTTTAAACTATTCATTAATTATCAAAGCTGTAAGCTTTTCGATCAGCGCCACTACTTTCAGGAAGGGTGTACTTCCTTTGAGTGACCGCATGAGGGAGGCGTGGAGCTTATCCCTGTGACTTAGTGGTTTAGCACCTCCCTTCCGCTAGGGGGTGATAGAGACTCTCGAGTCTGTGGTTTCGCACCTCCTTTCCGCTAGGGGCGAAAGAGACTCTCGCGAGTCTGAGATTTCCGGAGTGACGTTTCCGGCCCGCCCCTTTGGGGGTCCTGGCAAGCTTGCTTTCAGCTTCCAGTCAGAGGTTCACTCTGGACGAGTCTACAACTCTTAAAAACAAAAACAGCGGTTTAAAACACAGCAGGGCTTTGTACAAGGCCGGTACCACGCTTTTAAACACAAGCACATTTACCATAGCAGGCTCAAACCACGCGTTTTTAGACAAAACGCACGGCAGCCCACGTGGCTTTTAGGGGAGAGTTTTCACAGTTAGCTAGGCTGTGAAGGCTTCCAGCACGGATTTTTAATCCGCTCGAAATACACCCCGGCTTACAAGCCTTAGGGAGACAAGTTTTCTCATAAATTCGGTACAACGCGGCAATTTTACAACTTGTAAGAGACAATTTTAACTTAATTCTGGTACAACGCAGCAATTAGCTTTGTCTCGGGCCCATATACACACTTTGGCTAGCGTGTTAGCATGCATGCAACATTTGCAAAGTCTTTGAGCTTTTCAGCAGACTCTAAGCAACTTTTGACAAGTATTTAATTAATGCTGGAATCTCGCAGCCATTAATAAATTTCATAATTCAAAAGTCCTTCAGCGGACTTTAAAACAACTTTAATAAGTACTTCTTAATGCTGGAAGCTCGCAGCCATTAAAAGGATCTCAAAATGGATGCTCTGAAGGTCCACGTGTTTTACACACCCAAACCAATCCACTTCAACAAAGTCTCTCTGTCTTCAGCAGACTTTTGGCAACTTTAACAAACATTTAATTCATGCTGGAGTCTCGCAGCCATTATTCAATGTTTGAATTGACGCTCGCGTCACTGTACGTACAGTATCAGACTTTCACGGTCAGGCCAGCTGACACGGTTTGAAGTCAACACACAATTTCGATAGCGCTTCACATTTGATCACCTAGCGATGATCACACACACACACACACACAGTTAAACGCATCACCAGCTAAAGCACAGCTTAGACACAGCTTTCAGTGGACAGCAATTTGTGTAAAGACTTTAGGTGTTATTTAATAATTTCAATGTTTAATCAAGAATATTCTTCCAAGGCCTCACGAGGCACCAAAATAATACTGTAGTGAATATGGTCTTATTAATAATTAATATGAATGTTAATTATGAAAATTAATAATTAATATTTTGCTTATCAAAATATTAATTTCTTTCGGGCACCACTCTAGTTTTAGACAGATCTAGAGAAACTGTTTAGTCTAGTCTCATTAATCTAAAGGAAGTAAATTCTTCTTGTTTTCGAACATTTCTTGATATAAACAGGGAAACATTAATGTCTTTATGGGATTTTATTAAAGATTATACAATGGTGAATAATATGACGGAACATGGTAAAGCATTAAAACACAATAAGGGTTGAACACAATGGGAATACACAGGGATAAACAGTTGCATGGAGGATATGATGAAACCAGGAATGTTTTGTACAGTTTAATCTAGATTGGGGAATTTAAAGGGACTTTTAACGGGAAAAGGAGATGGAGGCTTGGGGCTAGAGTTTGGACTTTGTAATGCCGCCAAGGCAGTTGTGTCACGTGCGGACTTACTCTGTAGTCAGCGGGTGCTGGCCCGGTTCGGTGGTCGATATCAGTGGTCCGAGACGAAGGCCCTGAATGTTCTCCAGAAAGTCCGAACTTGCTGATGAAGCGCTCCACACACCAGGGGTGCCGTCACGTGCAGATCTCTTCCAGGGGTGGGGGTCGCCGTGCACCCAGGGAAGAGAACAAAAGCGTCTAGTTGCTGTCCAAACTCGCACGGCCTCTCATCGGTTGTACCGTAAAAGTTGAAGTTTGTGTAGGTTATGTCACGGTCCATGAAAGAGTTCTCAGCTGTTGCTTTGCTGGTTAAAACTTGCTTCTGCGCGCGCTCTTTTGGGGAAGAGCAGGCGCTTTAGCAGGCACGGTCTTTAGAACGAAGGAAAGTTAACTCGCTTCCACGAGGCCCAGGTTTGCGGCGGCGAGGCAGTCCTACTGGACCCGCCAGAAGGCCGCAGGCTCACCGAGAAGGGTGAAAGGTGCGAAGGGTGAAGCAGGCTGCCAGAAGGGAGAAGGGATGATTCTCTGGGAGCGTGCCAGTTTTGTCACCTTTGGAAAAGGGGCGTGTCTTACGAAGAAGGGTGTTGCCTTGGCAAGTTTGACTAAAGTTTAAGTGTTTAAACTAAGTTTTAAAACATTCCTTGCTTCGCAATTTCTTTTGGTTTTTCATAAACACGCAAAACACTTGTACTGCAAAGTTATACAGAGGCATTTGTCAGGACATGATGGAAACAATTGTTACATTTCCTTAAAACAGAACACAACCTGCAAACAAAACTAGGATGAGGAGTTCTCGTCACGACTCCGTCCTGGAAAAGAACAGTATAACAACAGCACATTAATACAATAATTCTTTTATTAAAATAACAAAATATCCTTTGGGAGAAGTCAATAGTTCTCTGTCCGGTCAAACACAAGGGGTAGTGTCTGACCATCAGAAGTTCAGGGTTTTGGTGTGATCAAACGCATTCCTACGCCCTTCTTGAGTGCTAAAGAAAGTTCTGGGTAAAGCTGAATCAACACCCTTTATCTTTAGGATTTACAGTCCTTGGACATGGTGCCAGGATGTGGTGCTGGTCCTGAGTCACCTTTGACCTGGGATGCCCCCTGGCCAGGTTTTGTCCTGGTCATGTCAACAACGCAGAATAGTTAATCACGGTTTACTGAAGGTTCCTGAGTCCTTAGTAAAACAGTTTGGAGGTCTGTAAATGATAAAAGACAGATGTTATAATCCGTGTGGAGTTTTGTGCAAACTCTTGTTTGCTGGGGCCTCTGGAAGTGATAAGTGTGGAATTATGGAGACTGATCTGCTACAGTCCCCTTTTCGACACGATGCTGGTTCCACAAGTTTCGTGTCGACATCCTTGCAGACCAGGGAGTAAGCCACACGTTAAACACACACAAAAGCCTTGGCGTCACACATATGTACTAATGTAAACCTGATTAAGGGAAACACATTAATCATAATTTGGAGTGGCTTTGTCTGTTTTAGGGGCAAAGTTGGACAGGGTGGTTAGAGGAGGTACCTAATGGTTATGTTTGATCATAACAAAAGATACAATGCAGAAGTCTTCTCATTGTTAGGCTTTTCACTGAGAGGCTGGTGTCTCTAAGCGTGTCAGTCATCAGCAAGGTGACCAGTTGCGTGTGTGCATAGTCTACCGCGGAGAGGGTTTCGTTTAGTCTCACTGTTAGTGCTTGCCACTGACAGTGTTCTTCACGCTTTCCCTGCCGCTTTGGAGTTGCTGTTGTCGTTGGCTGATCTGCGCTTTTTAGAGGAACTGCTAACAATGGTTACAGTTAATTGGGGTTTTAACTGTAGAGAGGGATTAAATCGATGGAGTCAGATTTAAATTTGTATTGGCTGTTAGCAATTGCCTGTTGGCTGGATGTTAATTTAGGGCTAGCAGTGCTGTGGTGTGGGTGATGCTAGTCTGTGAAATTAACAATTCAGGAGCAGGGGGTTAAGTCTGTTCAGACGTAACAGCAGTGTTGTCGTGGGTAGCTGTTTTAGTAAGCTTTTTAATGCGTCATTCAATTTAGCAGCTCCTTAGAGAGAAGTCACAAAGTCACACTTATATTGAGCCAAATTAACTGCATGGGTCAGTAGCAAAGCTACTTACAGTACAGGTAATATGTCACAATAATAGTGGAGTTTAGTTTCCTATGTATTGCGCATTTAAGTTATTAAACAGTGTTATCTGCGGCCGTATTAACAAATGTTAATTTACTTATAAGATTAATCACTGAGGTGTTTCAGTGTCAATGAAAGCTTTAAACTATTCATTAATTATCAAAGCTGTAAGCTTTTCGATCAGCGCCACTACTTTCAGGGAAGGGTGTACTTCCTTTGAGTGACCGCATGAGGGAGGCGTGGAGCTTATCCCTGTGACTTAGTGGTTTAGCACCTCCCTTCCGCTAGGGGGTGATAGAGACTCGGAGTCTGTGGTTTCGCACCTCCTTTCCGCTAGGGGCGAAAGAGACTCTCGCGAGTCTGAGATTTCCGGAGTGACGTTTCCGGCCCGCCCCTTTGGGGTCCTGGCGGCTTGCTTTCAGCTTCCAGTCAGAGGTTCACTCTGGACGAGTCTACAACTCTTAAAAAAACAAAAACAGCGGTTTAAAACACAGCAGGGCTTTGTACAAGGCCGGTACAAGGCCACGCTTTTAAACACAAGCACATTTACCATAGCAGGCTCAAACCACGCTTTTAGACAAACGCACGGCAGCCCACGTGGCTTTTAGGGGAGAGTTTTCACAGTTAGCTAGGCTGTGAAGGCTTCCAGCACGGATTTTTAATCTGCTCGAATACACCCCGGCTTACAAGCCTTAGGGAGACAAGTTTTCTCATAAATTCCGGTACAACGCGGCAATTTTTACAACTTGTAAGAGACAATTTTAACTTAATTCTGGTACAACGCAGCAATTAGCTTTGTCTCGGGCCCATATACACACTTTGGCTAGCGTGTTAGCATGCATGCAACATTTGCAAAGTCTTTGAGCTTTTCAGCAGACTCTAAGCAACTTTTGACAAGTATTTAATTAATGCTGGAATCTCGCAGCCATTAATAAATTTCATAATTCAAAAAGTCCTTCAGCGGACTTTAAAACAACTTTAATAAGTACTTCTTAATGCTGGAAGCTCGCAGCCATTAAAAGGATCTCAAAATGGATGCTCTGAAGGTCCACGTGTTTTACACACCCAAACCAATCCACTTCAACAAAGTCTCTCTGTCTTCAGCAGACTTTTGGCAACTTTAACAAACATTTAATTCATGCTGGAGTCTCGCAGCCATTATTCAATGTTTGAATTGACGCTTTCGCCACTGTACGTCACAGTATCAGACTTTCACGGGTCAGGCCAGCTGACACGGTTTGAAGTCAACACACAATTTCGATAGCGCCACATTTGATCACCTAGCGATCACACACACACACACACACAGTTAAACGCATCACCAGCTAAAGCACAGCTTAGACACAGCTTTCAGTGGACAGCAATTTGTGTAAAGACTTTAGGTGTTATTTAATAATTTCAATGTTTAATCAAGAATATTCTTCCAAGGCCTCACGAGGCACCAAAATAATACTGTAGTGAATATGGTCTTATTAATAATTAATATGAATGTTAATTATGAAAATTAATAATTAATATTTTGCTTATCAAAATATTAATTTCTTTCGGGCACCACTCTAGTTTTAGACAGATCTAGAGAAACTGTTTAGTCTAGTCTCATTAATCTAAAGGAAGTAAATTCTTCTTGTTTTCGAACATTTCTTGATATAAACAGGGAAACATTAATGTCTTTATGGGATTTTATTAAAGATTATACAATGGTGAATAATATGACGGAACATGGTAAAGCATTAAAACACAATAAGGGTTGAACACAATGGGAATACACAGGGATAAACAGTTGCATGGAGGATATGATGAAACCAGGAATGTTTTGTACAGTTTAATCTAGATTGGGGAATTTAAAGGACTTTTAACGGGAAAAGGAGATGGAGGCTTCGGGGCTAGAGTTTGGACTTTGTAATGCCGCCAAGGCAGTTGTGTCACGTGCGGACTTACTCTGTAGTCAGCGGGTGCTGGCCCGGTTCGGTGTGGTCGATATCAGTGGTCCGAGACGAAGGCCCTGAATGTTCTCCAGAAAGTCCGTAACTTGCTGATGAAGCGCTCCACACACCAGGGTGCCGCCACGTGCAGATCTCTTCCAGGGTGGGGGTCGCCGTGCACCCAGGGAAGAGAACAAAAGCGTCTAGTTGCTGTCCAAACTCGCACGGCCTCTCATCGGTTGTACCGTAAAAGTTGAAGTTTGTGTAGGTTATGTCACGGTCCATGAAAGAGTTCTCAGCTGTTGCTTTGCTGGTTAAAACTTGCTTCGCGCCGCGCTCTTTTGGGGAAGAGCAGGCGCTTTAGCAGGCACGGTCTTTAGAACGAAGGAAAGTTAACTCGCTTCCACGAGGCCCAGGTTTGCGGCGGCGAGGCAGTCCTACTGGACCGTCCGCCAGAAGGCCGCAGGCTCACCGAGAAGGGTGAAAGGTGCGAAGGGTGAAGCAGGCTGCCAGAAGGGAGAAGGGAGAAGGGATGATTCTCTGGGAGCGTGCCAGTTTTGTCACCTTTGGAAAAGGGGCGTGTCTTACGAAGAAGGGTGTTGCCTTGGCAAGTTTGACTAAAGTTTAAGTGTTTAAACTAAGTTTTAAAACATTCCTTGCTTCGCAATTTCTTTTGGTTTTTCATAAACACGCAAAACACTTGTACTGCAAAGTTATACAGAGGCATTTGTCAGGACATGATGGAAACAATTGTTACATTTCCTTAAAACAGAACACAACCTGCAAACAAAACTAGGATGAGGAGTTCTCGCCACGACTCCGGCGTCCTGGAAAAGAACAGTATAACAACAGCACATTAATACAATAATTCTTTTATTAAAATAACAAAATATCCTTTGGGGAGAAGTCAATAGTTCTCTGTCCGGTCAAACACAAGGGGGTAGTGTCTGACCATCAGAAGTTCAGGGTTTTGGTGTGATCAAACGCATTCCTACGTCCTTCTTGAGTGCTAAAGAAAGTTCTGGGTAAAGCTGAATCAACACCCTTTATCTTTAGGATTTACAGTCCTTGGACATGGTGCCAGGATGTGGTGCTGGTCCTGAGTCACCTTTGACCTGGGATGCGTCCCTGGCCAGGTTTTGTCCTGGTCATGTCAACAACGCAGAATAGTTAATCACGGTTTACTGAAGGTTCCTGAGTCCTTAGTAAAACAGTTTGGAGGTCTGTAAATGATAAAAGACAGATGTTATAATCCGTGTGGAGTTTTGTGCAAACTCTTGTTTGCTGGGGCCTCTCTGGAAGTGATAAGTGTGGAATTATGGAGACTGATCTGCTACAGTCCCCCCTTTTCGACACGATGCTGGTTCCACAAGTTTCGTGTCGACATCCTTGCAGACCAGGGAGTAAGCCACACGTTAAACACACACAAAAGCCTTGGCGCCACACATATGTACTAATGTAAACCTGATTAAGGGAAACACATTAATCATAATTTGGAGTGGCTTTGTCTGTTTTAGGGGCAAAGTTGGACAGGGTGGTTAGAGGAGGTACCTAATGGTTATGTTTGATCATAACAAAAGATACAATGCAGAAGTCTTCTCATTGTTAGGCTTTTCACTGAGAGGCTGGTGTCTCTAAGCGTGTCAGTCATCAGCAAGGTGACCAGTTGCGTGTGTGCATAGTCTACCGCGGAGAGGGTTTCGCTTAGTCTCACTGTTAGTGCTTGCCACTGACAGTGTTCTTCACGCTTTCCCTGCCGTTTTGGAGTTGCTGTTGTCGTTGGCTGATCTGCGCTTTTAGAGGAACTGCTAACAATGGTTACAGTTAATTGGGGTTTTAACTGTAGAGAGGGATTAAATCGATGGAGTCAGATTTAAATTTGTATTGGCTGTTAGCAATTGCCTGTTGGCTGGATGTTAATTTAGGGCTAGCAGTGCTGTGGTGTGGGTGATGCTAGTCTGTGAAATTAACAATTCAGGAGCAGGGGTTAAGTCTGTTCAGACGTAACAGCAGTGTTGTCGTGGTAGCTGTTTTAGTAAGCTTTTTAATGCGTCATTCAATTTAGCAGCTCCTTAGAGAGAAGTCACAAAGTCACACTTATATTGAGCCAAATTAACTGCATGGGTCAGTAGCAAAGCTACTTACAGTACAGGTAATATGTCACAATAATAGTGGAGTTTAGTTTCCTATGTATTGCGCATTTAAGTTATTAAACAGTGTTATCGTCAAGCCGTATTAACAAATGTTAATTTACTTATAAGATTAATCACTGAGGTGTTTCAGTGTCAATGAAAGCTTTAAACTATTCATTAATTATCAAAGCTGTAAGCTTTTGATCAGCGTCACTACTTTCAGGAAGGGTGTACTTCCTTTGAGTGACCGCATGAGGGAGGCGTGGAGCTTATCCCTGTGACTTAGTGGTTTAGCACCTCCCTTCCGCTAGGGGGTGATAGAGAATCTCGAGTCTGTGGTTTCGCACCTCCTTTCCGCTAGGGGCGAAAGAGACTCTCGCGAGTCTGAGATTTCCGGAGTGACGCTTTCCGGCCCGCCCCTTTGGGGTCCTGGCGCAAGCTTGCTTTCAGCTTCCAGTCAGAGGTTCACTCTGGACGAGTCTACAACTCTTAAAAAAACAAAACAGCGGTTTAAAACACAGCAGGGCTTTGTACAAGGCCGGTACAAGGCCACGTTTTAAACACAAGCACATTTACCATAGCAGGCTCAAACCACGCTTTTAGACAAAACGCACGGCAGCCCACGTGGCTTTTAGGGGAGAGTTTTCACAGTTAGCTAGGCTGTGAAGGCTTCCAGCACGGATTTTTAACTGCTCA
The DNA here is from genome assembly GCA_024349245.1 of Neodontobutis hainanensis. Taxonomy (NCBI): domain Eukaryota; kingdom Metazoa; phylum Chordata; class Actinopteri; order Gobiiformes; family Odontobutidae; genus Neodontobutis; species Neodontobutis hainanensis. The sequence goes on from JALDNG010001145.1 coordinate 21,789, forward strand.
AATACACCCCGGCTTACAAGCCTTAGGGAGACAAGTTTTCTCATAAATTCCGTACAACGCGCAATTTTTACAACTTGTAAGAGACAATTTTAACTTAATTCTGGTACAACGCAGCAATTAGCTTTGTCTCGGGCCCATATACACACTTTGGCTAGCGTGTTAGCATGCATGCAACATTTGCAAAGTCTTTGAGCTTTTCAGCAGACTCTAAGCAACTTTTGACAAGTATTTAATTAATGCTGGAATCTCGCAGCCATTAATAAATTTCATAATTCAAAAGTCCTTCAGCGGACTTTAAAACAACTTTAATAAGTACTTCTTAATGCTGGAAGCTCGCAGCCATTAAAAGGATCTCAAAATGGATGCTCTGAAGGTCCACGTGTTTTACACACCCAAACCAATCCACTTCAACAAAGTCTCTCTGTCTTCAGCAGACTTTTGGCAACTTTAACAAACATTTAATTCATGCTGGAGTCTCGCAGCCATTATTCAATGTTTGAATTGACGCTCGCCACTGTACGACAGTATCAGACTTTCACGGTCAGGCCAGCTGACACGGTTTGAAGTCAACACACAATTTCGAGAAGGCTTCACATTTGATCACCTAGCGATGATCACACACACACACACACAGTTAAACGCATCACCAGCTAAAGCACAGCTTAGACACAGCTTTCAGTGGACAGCAATTTGTGTAAAGACTTTAGGTGTTATTTAATAATTTCAATGTTTAATCAAGAATATTCTTCCAAGGCCTCACGAGGCACCAAAAATAATACTGTAGTGAATATGGTCTTATTAATAATTAATATGAATGTTAATTATGAAAATTAATAATTAATATTTTGCTTATCAAAATATTAATTTCTTTCGGGCACCACTCTAGTTTTAGACAGATCTAGAGAAACTGTTTAGTCTAGTCTCATTAATCTAAAGGAAGTAAATTCTTCTTGTTTTCGAACATTTCTTGATATAAACAGGGAAACATTAATGTCTTTATGGGATTTTATTAAAGATTATACAATGGTGAATAATATGACGGAACATGGTAAAGCATTAAAACACAATAAGGGTTGAACACAATGGGAATACACAGGGATAAACAGTTGCATGGAGGATATGATGAAACCAGGAATGTTTTGTACAGTTTAATCTAGATTGGGGAATTTAAAGGGACTTTTAACGGGAAAAGGAGATGGAGGCTTCGGGGCTAGAGTTTGGACTTTGTAATGCCGCCAAGGCAGTTGTGTCACGCGGACTTACTCTGTAGTCAGCGGGTGCTGGCCCGGTTCGGTGTGGTCGATATCAGTGGTCCGAGACGAAGGCCCTGAATGTTCTCCAGAAAGTCCGTAACTTGCTGATGAAGCGCTCCACACACCAGGGTGCCGCCACGCAGATCTCTTCCAGGGGTGGGGTCGCCGTGCACCCAGGGGAAGAGAACAAAAGCGTCTAGTTGCTGTCCAAACTCGCACGGCCTCTCATCGGTTGTACCGCAAAAGTTGAAGTTTGTGTAGGTTATGTCACGGTCCATGAAAGAGTTCTCAGCTGTTGCTTTGCTGGTTAAAACTTGCTTCTGCGCGCTCTTTTGGGGAAGAGCAGGCGCTTTAGCAGGCACGGTCTTTAGAACGAAGGAAAGTTAACTCGCTTCCACGAGGCCCAGGTTTGCGGCGGCGAGGCAGTCCTACTGGACCGCCCGCCAGAAGGCCGCAGGCTCACCGAGAAGGGTGAAAGGTGCGAAGGGTGAAGCAGGCTGCCAGAAGGGAGAAGGGATGATTCTCTGGGAGCGTGCAGTTTTGTCACCTTTGGAAAAGGGGCGTGTCTTACTGAAGAAGGGTGTTGCCTTGGCAAGTTTGACTAAAGTTTAAGTGTTTAAACTAAGTTTTAAAACATTCCTTGCTTCGCAATTTCTTTTGGTTTTTCATAAACACGCAAAACACTTGTACTGCAAAGTTATACAGAGGCATTTGTCAGGACATGATGGAAACAATTGTTACATTTCCTTAAAACAGAACACAACCTGCAAACAAAACTAGGATGAGGAGTTCTCACACGACTGGCCCTGGAAAAGAACAGTATAACAACAGCACATTAATACAATAATTCTTTTATTAAAATAACAAAATATCCTTTGGGGAGAAGTCAATAGTTCTCTGTCCGGTCAAACACAAGGGGGTAGTGTCTGACCATCAGAAGTTCAGGGTTTTGGTGTGATCAAACGCATTCCTACGTCCTTCTTGAGTGCTAAAGAAAGTTCTGGGTAAAGCTGAATCAACACCCTTTATCTTTAGGATTTACAGTCCTTGGACATGGTGCCAGGATGTGGTGCTGGTCCTGAGTCACCTTGACCTGGGATGCGTCCCTGGCCAGGTTTTGTCCTGGTCATGTCAACAACGCAGAATAGTTAATCACGGTTTACTGAAGGTTCCTGAGTCCTTAGTAAAACAGTTTGGAGGTCTGTAAATGATAAAAGACAGATGTTATAATCCGTGTGGAGTTTTGTGCAAACTCTTGTTTGCTGGGGCCTCTCTGGAAGTGATAAGTGTGGAATTATGGAGACTGATCTGCTACAGTCCCCTTTTCGACACGATGCTGGTTCCACAAGTTTCGTGTCGACATCCTTGCAGACCAGGGAGTAAGCCACACGTTAAACACACACAAAAGCCTTGGCGTCACACATATGTACTAATGTAAACCTGATTAAGGGAAACACATTAATCATAATTTGGAGTGGCTTTGTCTGTTTTAGGGGCAAAGTTGGACAGGGTGGTTAGAGGAGGTACCTAATGGTTATGTTTGATCATAACAAAAGATACAATGCAGAAGTCTTCTCATTGTTAGGCTTTTCACTGAGAGGCTGGTGTCTCTAAGCTGTCAGTCATCAGCAAGGTGACCAGTTGCGTGTGTGCATAGTCTACCGCGGAGAGGGTTTCGTTTAGTCTCACTGTTAGTGCTTGCCACTGACAGTGTTCTTCACGCTTTCCTGCCGTTTTGGAGTTGCTGTTGTCGTTGGCTGATCTGCGCTTTTAGAGGAACTGCTAACAATGGTTACAGTTAATTGGGGTTTTAACTGTAGAGAGGGATTAAATCGATGGAGTCAGATTTAAATTTGTATTGGCTGTTAGCAATTGCCTGTTGGCTGGATGTTAATTTAGGCTAGCAGTGCTGTGGTGTGGGTGATGCTAGTCTGTGAAATTAACAATTCAGGAGCAGGGGTTAAGTCTGTTCAGACGTAACAGCAGTGTTGTCGTGGGTAGCTGTTTTAGTAAGCTTTTTAATGCGTCATTCAATTTAGCAGCTCCTTAGAGAGAAGTCACAAAGTCACACTTATATTGAGCCAAATTAACTGCATGGGTCAGTAGCAAAGCTACTTACAGTACAGGTAATATGTCACAATAATAGTGGAGTTTAGTTTCCTATGTATTGCGCATTTAAGTTATTAAACAGTGTTATCTGCGGCCGTATTAACAAATGTTAATTTACTTATAAGATTAATCACTGAGGTGTTTCAGTGTCAATGAAAGCTTTAAACTATTCATTAATTATCAAAGCTGTAAGCTTTTCGATCAGCGCCACTACTTTCAGGAAGGGTGTACTTCCTTTGAGTGACCGCATGAGGGAGGCGTGGAGCTTATCCCTGTGACTTAGTGGTTTAGCACCTCCCTTCCGCTAGGGGTGATAGAGACTCGGGAGTCTGTGGTTTCGCACCTCCTTTCCGCTAGGGGCGAAAGAGACTCTCGCGAGTCTGAGATTTCCGAGTGACGTTTCCGGCCCGCCCCTTTGGGGGTCCTGGCGCAAGCTTGCTTTCAGCTTCCAGTCAGAGGTTCACTCTGGACGAGTCTACAACTCTTAAAAACAAAACAGCGGTTTAAAACACAGCAGGGCTTTGTACAAGGCCGGTACAAGGCCACGCTTTTAAACACAAGCACATTTACCATAGCAGGCTCAAACCACGTTTTTAGACAAAACGCACGGCAGCCCACGTGGCTTTTAGGGGAGAGTTTTCACAGTTAGCTAGGCTGTGAAGGCTTCCAGCACGGATTTTTAATCCGTGCTCGAAATACACCCGGCTTACAAGCCTTAGGGAGACAAGTTTTCTCATAAATTCCCACAACGCGCAATTTTTACAACTTGTAAGAGACAATTTTAACTTAATTCTGGTACAACGCAGCAATTAGCTTTGTCTCGGCCCATATACACACTTTGGCTAGCGTGTTAGCATGCATGCAACATTTGCAAAGTCTTTGAGCTTTTCAGCAGACTCTAAGCAACTTTTGACAAGTATTTAATTAATGCTGGAATCTCGCAGCCATTAATAAATTTCATAATTCAAAAAGTCCTTCAGCGGACTTTAAAACAACTTTAATAAGTACTTCTTAATGCTGGAAGCTCAGCCATTAAAAGGATCTCAAAATGGATGCTCTGAAGGTCCACGTGTTTTACACACCCAAACCAATCCACTTCAACAAAGTCTCTCTGTCTTCAGCAGACTTTTGGCAACTTTAACAAACATTTAATTCATGCTGGAGTCTCGCAGCCATTATTCAATGTTTGAATTGACGCTCGCGCCACTGTACGCACAGTATCAGACTTTCACGGTCAGGCCAGCTGACACGGTTTGAAGTCAACACACAATTTCGGAGAAGCGCTTCACATTTGATCACCTAGCGATGATCACACACACACACACACACAGTTAAACGCATCACCAGCTAAAGCACAGCTTAGACACAGCTTTCAGTGGACAGCAATTTGTGTAAAGACTTTAGGTGTTATTTAATAATTTCAATGTTTAATCAAGAATATTCTTCCAAGGCCTCACGAGGCACCAAAAATAATACTGTAGTGAATATGGTCTTATTAATAATTAATATGAATGTTAATTATGAAAATTAATAATTAATATTTTGCTTATCAAAATATTAATTTCTTCGGGCACCACTCTAGTTTTAGACAGATCTAGAGAAACTGTTTAGTCTAGTCTCATTAATCTAAAGGAAGTAAATTCTTCTTGTGAACATTTCTTGATATAAACAGGGAAACATTAATGTCTTTATGGGATTTTATTAAAGATTATACAATGGTGAATAATATGACGGAACATGGTAAAGCATTAAAACACAATAAGGGTTGAACACAATGGGAATACACAGGGATAAACAGTTGCATGGAGGATATGATGAAACCAGGAATGTTTTGTACAGTTTAATCTAGATTGGGGAATTTAAAGGGACTTTTAACGGGAAAAGGAGATGGAGGCTTGGGGCTAGAGTTTGGACTTTGTAATGCCGCCAAGGCAGTTGTGTCACGTGCGGACTTACTCTGTAGTCAGCGGGTGCTGGCCCGGTTCGGTGTGGTCGATATCAGTGGTCCGAGACGAAGGCCCTGAATGTTCTCCAGAAAGTCCGTAACTTGCTGATGAAGCGCTCCACACACCAGGGTGCCGCCACGCAGATCTCTTCCAGGGGTGGGGGTCGCCGTGCACCCAGGGAAGAGAACAAAAGCGTCTAGTTGCTGTCCAAACTCGCACGGCCTCTCATCGGTTGTACCGTGTAAAAGTTGAAGTTTGTGTAGGTTATGTCACGTCCATGAAAGAGTTCTCAGCTGTTGCTTTGCTGGTTAAAACTTGCTTCTGCGCGCTCTTTTGGGGAAGAGCAGGCGCTTTAGCAGGCACGGTCTTTAGAACGAAGGAAAGTTAACTCGCTTCCACGAGGCCCAGGTTTGCGGCGGCGAGGCAGTCCTACTGGACCGTCCGCCAGAAGGCCGCAGGCTCACCGAGAAGGGTGAAAGGTGCGAAGGGTGAAGCAGGCTGCCAGAAGGGAGAAGGGAGAAGGGATGATTCTCTGGGAGCGTGCCAGTTTTGTCACCTTTGGAAAAGGGGCGTGTCTTACGAAGAAGGGTGTTGCCTTGGCAAGTTTGACTAAAGTTTAAGTGTTTAAACTAAGTTTTAAAACATTCCTTGCTTCGCAATTTCTTTTGGTTTTTCATAAACACGCAAAACACTTGTACTGCAAAGTTATACAGAGGCATTTGTCAGGACATGATGGAAACAATTGTTACATTTCCTTAAAACAGAACACAACCTGCAAACAAAACTAGGATGAGGAGTTCTCGCCACGACTTCGCGTCCTGGAAAAGAACAGTATAACAACAGCACATTAATACAATAATTCTTTTATTAAAATAACAAAATATCCTTTGGGAGAAGTCAATAGTTCTCTGTCCGGTCAAACACAAGGGGGTAGTGTCTGACCATCAGAAGTTCAGGGTTTTGGTGTGATCAAACGCATTCCTACGTCCTTCTTGAGTGCTAAAGAAAGTTCTGGGTAAAGCTGAATCAACACCCTTTATCTTTAGGATTTACAGTCCTTGGACATGGTGCCAGGATGTGGTGCTGGTCCTGAGTCACCTTTGACCTGGGATGCGCCCCCTGGCCAGGTTTTGTCCTGGTCATGTCAACAACGCAGAATAGTTAATCACGGTTTACTGAAGGTTCCTGAGTCCTTAGTAAAACAGTTTGGAGGTCTGTAAATGATAAAAGACAGATGTTATAATCCGTGTGGAGTTTTGTGCAAACTCTTGTTTGCTGGGGCCTCTCTGGAAGTGATAAGTGTGGAATTATGGAGACTGATCTGCTACAGTCCCCTTTTCGACACGATGCTGGTTCCACAAGTTTCGTGTCGACATCCTTGCAGACCAGGGAGTAAGCCACACGTTAAACACACACAAAAGCCTTGGCGTCACACATATGTACTAATGTAAACCTGATTAAGGGAAACACATTAATCATAATTTGGAGTGGCTTTGTCTGTTTTAGGGGCAAAGTTGGACAGGGTGGTTAGAGGAGGTACCTAATGGTTATGTTTGATCATAACAAAAGATACAATGCAGAAGTCTTCTCATTGTTAGGCTTTTCACTGAGAGGCTGGTGTCTCTAAGCGTGTCAGTCATCAGCAAGGTGACCAGTTGCGTGTGTGCATAGTCTACCGCGGAGAGGGTTTCGTTTAGTCTCACTGTTAGTGCTTGCCACTGACAGTGTTCTTCACGCTTTCCCTGCCGCTTTGGAGTTGCTGTTGTCGTTGGCTGATCTGCGCTTTTTAGAGGAACTGCTAACAATGGTTACAGTTAATTGGGGTTTTAACTGTAGAGAGGGATTAAATCGATGGAGTCAGATTTAAATTTGTATTGGCTGTTAGCAATTGCCTGTTGGCTGGATGTTAATTTAGGCTAGCAGTGCTGTGGTGTGGGTGATGCTAGTCTGTGAAATTAACAATTCAGGAGCAGGGGTTAAGTCTGTTCAGACGTAACAGCAGTGTTGTCGTGGGTAGCTGTTTTAGTAAGCTTTTAATGCGTCATTCAATTTAGCAGCTCAGAGAGAAGTCACAAAGTCACACTTATATTGAGCCAAATTAACTGCATGGGTCAGTAGCAAAGCTACTTACAGTACAGGTAATATGTCACAATAATAGTGGAGTTTAGTTTCCTATGTATTGCGCATTTAAGTTATTAAACAGTGTTATCTGTCGAAGCCGTATTAACAAATGTTAATTTACTTATAAGATTAATCACTGAGGTGTTTCAGTGTCAATGAAAGCTTTAAACTATTCATTAATTATCAAAGCTGTAAGCTTTTCGATCAGCGCCACTACTTTCAGGAAGGGTGTACTTCCTTTGAGTGACCGCATGAGGGAGGCGTGGAGCTTATCCCTGTGACTTAGTGGTTTAGCACCTCCCTTCCGCTAGGGGTGATAGAGAATCTCGGAGTCTGTGGTTTCGCACCTCCTTTCCGCTAGGGGCGAAAGAGACTCTCGCGAGTCTGAGATTTCCGGAGTGACGCTTTCCGCCCGCCCCTTTGGGGTCCTGGCGTGAAGCTTGCTTTCAGCTTCCAGTCAGAGGTTCACTCTGGACGAGTCTACAACTCTTAAAAACAAAAACAGCGGTTTAAAACACAGCAGGGCTTTGTACAAGGCCGGTACAAGGCCACGTTTTAAACACAAGCACATTTACCATAGCAGGCTCAAACCACGTTTTTAGACAAAACGCACGGCAGCCCACGTGGCTTTTAGGGGAGAGTTTTCACAGTTAGCTAGGCTGTGAAGGCTTCCAGCACGGATTTTTAATCCGCTCGAATACACCCCGGCTTACAAGCCTTAGGGAGACAAGTTTTCTCATAAATTCCGCACAACGCGGCAATTTTTACAACTTGTAAGAGACAATTTTAACTTAATTCTGGTACAACGCAGCAATTAGCTTTGTCTCGGGCCCATATACACACTTTGGCTAGCGTGTTAGCATGCATGCAACATTTGCAAAGTCTTTGAGCTTTTCAGCAGACTCTAAGCAACTTTTGACAAGTATTTAATTAATGCTGGAATCTCGCAGCCATTAATAAATTTCATAATTCAAAAAGTCCTTCAGCGGACTTTAAAACAACTTTAATAAGTACTTCTTAATGCTGGAAGCTCGCAGCCATTAAAAGGATCTCAAAATGGATGCTCTGAAGGTCCACGTGTTTTACACACCCAAACCAATCCACTTCAACAAAGTCTCTCTGTCTTCAGCAGACTTTTGCAACTTTAACAAACATTTAATTCATGCTGGAGTCTCGCAGCCATTATTCAATGTTTGAATTGACGCTTTCGCGCCACTGTACGCACAGTATCAGACTTTCACGGGTCAGGCCAGCTGACACGGTTTGAAGTCAACACACAATTTCGAGAAGCGCCACATTTGATCACCTAGCGATGATCACACACACACACACACACAGTTAAACGCATCACCAGCTAAAGCACAGCTTAGACACAGCTTTCAGTGGACAGCAATTTGTGTAAAGACTTTAGGTGTTATTTAATAATTTCAATGTTTAATCAAGAATATTCTTCCAAGGCCTCACGAGGGCACCAAAAATAATACTGTAGTGAATATGGTCTTATTAATAATTAATATGAATGTTAATTATGAAAATTAATAATTAATATTTTGCTTATCAAAATATTAATTTCTTCGGGCACCACTCTAGTTTTAGACAGATCTAGAGAAACTGTTTAGTCTAGTCTCATTAATCTAAAGGAAGTAAATTCTTCTTGTTTTCGAACATTTCTTGATATAAACAGGGAAACATTAATGTCTTTATGGGATTTTATTAAAGATTATACAATGGTGAATAATATGACGGAACATGGTAAAGCATTAAAACACAATAAGGGTTGAACACAATGGGAATACACAGGGATAAACAGTTGCATGGAGGATATGATGAAACCAGGAATGTTTTGTACAGTTTAATCTAGATTGGGGGAATTTAAAGGACTTTTAACGGGAAAAGGAGATGGAGGCTTCGGGCTAGAGTTTGGACTTTGTAATGCCGCCAAGGCAGTTGTGTCACGTCGGACTTACTCTGTAGTCAGCGGGTGCTGGCCCGGTTCGGTGTGGTCGATATCAGTGGTCCGAGACGAAGGCCCTGAATGTTCTCCAGAAAGTCCGTAACTTGCTGATGAAGCGCTCCACACACCAGGGGTGCCGTCACGCGCAGATCTCTTCCAGGGTGGGGGTCGCCGTGCACCCAGGGAAGAGAACAAAAGCTGCCTAGTTGCTGTCCAAACTCGCACGGCCTCTCATCGGTTGTACCGTGCAAAAGTTGAAGTTTGTGTAGGTTATGTCACGGTCCATGAAAGAGTTCTCAGCTGTTGCTTTGCTGGTTAAAACTTGCTTCGCGCGCTCTTTTGGGGAAGAGCAGGCGCTTTAGCAGGCACGGTCTTTAGAACGAAGGAAAGTTAACTCGCTTCCACGAGGCCCAGGTTTGCGGCGGCGAGGCAGTCCTACTGGACCGTCCGCCAGAAGGCCGCAGGCTCACCGAGAAGGGTGAAAGGTGCGAAGGGTGAAGCAGGCTGCCAGAAGGGAGAAGGGAGAAGGGATGATTCTCTGGGAGCGTGCCAGTTTTGTCACCTTTGGAAAAGGGGCGTGTCTTACGAAGAAGGGTGTTGCCTTGGCAAGTTTGACTAAAGTTTAAGTGTTTAAACTAAGTTTTAAAACATTCCTTGCTTCGCAATTTCTTTTGGTTTTTCATAAACACGCAAAACACTTGTACTGCAAAGTTATACAGAGGCATTTGTCAGGACATGATGGAAACAATTGTTACATTTCCTTAAAACAGAACACAACCTGCAAACAAAACTAGGATGAGGAGTTCTCGTCACGACTCCGCGTCCTGGAAAAGAACAGTATAACAACAGCACATTAATACAATAATTCTTTTATTAAAATAACAAAATATCCTTTGGGGAGAAGTCAATAGTTCTGTCCGGTCAAACACAAGGGGTAGTGTCTGACCATCAGAAGTTCAGGGTTTTGGTGTGATCAAACGCATTCCTACGTCCTTCTTGAGTGCTAAAGAAAGTTCTGGGTAAAGCTGAATCAACACCCTTTATCTTTAGGATTTACAGTCCTTGGACATGGTGCCAGGATGTGGTGCTGGTCCTGAGTCACCTTTGACCTGGGATGCGTCCCTGGCCAGGTTTTGTCCTGGTCATGTCAACAACGAGAATAGTTAATCACGGTTTACTGAAGGTTCCTGAGTCCTTAGTAAAACAGTTTGGAGGTCTGTAAATGATAAAAGACAGATGTTATAATCCGTGTGGAGTTTTGTGCAAACTCTTGTTTGCTGGGGCCTCTCTGGAAGTGATAAGTGTGGAATTATGGAGACTGATCTGCTACAGTCCCCTTTTCGACACGATGCTGGTTCCACAAGTTTCGTGGTCGACATCCTTGCAGACCAGGAGTAAGCCACACGTTAAACACACACAAAAGCCTTAAGGCGTCACACATATGTACTAATGTAAACCTGATTAAGGGAAACACATTAATCATAATTTGGAGTGGCTTTGTCTGTTTTAGGGGCAAAGTTGGACAGGGTGGTTAGAGGAGGTACCTAATGGTTATGTTTGATCATAACAAAAGATACAATGCAGAAGTCTTCTCATTGTTAGGCTTTTCACTGAGAGGCTGGTGTCTCTAAGCGTGTCAGTCATCAGCAAGGTGACCAGTTGCGTGTGTGCATAGTCTACCGCGGAGAGGGTTTCGCTTAGTCTCACTGTTAGTGCTTGCCACTGACAGTGTTCTTCACGCTTTCCCTGCCGTTTTGGAGTTGCTGTTGTCGTTGGCTGATCTGCGCTTTTTAGAGGAACTGCTAACAATGGTTACAGTTAATTGGGGTTTTAACTGTAGAGAGGGATTAAATCGATGGAGTCAGATTTAAATTTGTATTGGCTGTTAGCAATTGCCTGTTGGCTGGATGTTAATTTAGGGCTAGCAGTGCTGTGGTGTGGGTGATGCTAGTCTGTGAAATTAACAATTCAGGAGCAGGGGGTTAAGTCTGTTCAGACGTAACAGCAGTGTTGTCGTGGGTAGCTGTTTTAGTAAGCTTTTTAATGCGTCATTCAATTTAGCAGCTCCTTAGAGAGAAGTCACAAAGTCACACTTATATTGAGCCAAATTAACTGCATGGGTCAGTAGCAAAGCTACTTACAGTACAGGTAATATGTCACAATAATAGTGGAGTTTAGTTTCCTATGTATTGCGCATTTAAGTTATTAAACAGTGTTATCTGCGGCCGTATTAACAAATGTTAATTTACTTATAAGATTAATCACTGAGGTGTTTCAGTGTCAATGAAAGCTTTAAACTATTCATTAATTATCAAAGCTGTAAGCTTTTCGATCAGCGTCCACTACTTTCAGGAAGGGTGTACTTCCTTTGAGTGACCGCATGAGGGAGGCGTGGAGCTTATCCCTGTGACTTAGTGGTTTAGCACCTCCTTCCGCTTAGGGGTGATAGAGACTCTCGGGAGTCTGTGGTTTCGCACCTCCTTTCCGCTAGGGGCGAAAGAGACTCTCGCGAGTCTGAGATTTCCGAGTGACGTTTCCGGCCCGCCCCTTTGGGGGTCCTGGCGCGAAGCTTGCTTTCAGCTTCCAGTCAGAGGTTCACTCTGGACGAGTCTACAACTCTTAAAAACAAAACAGCGGTTTAAAACACAGCAGGGCTTTGTACAAGGCCGGTACAAGGCCACGCTTTTAAACACAAGCACATTTACCATAGCAGGCTCAAACCACGCTTTTTAGACAAACGCACGGCAGCCCACGTGGCTTTTAGGGGAGAGTTTTCACAGTTAGCTAGGCTGTGAAGGCTTCCAGCACGGATTTTTAATCCGTCGAAATACACCCCGGCTTACAAGCCTTAGGGAGACAAGTTTTCATAAATTCGGTACAACGCGCAATTTTTACAACTTGTAAGAGACAATTTTAACTTAATTCTGGTACAACGCAGCAATTAGCTTTGTCTCGGGCCCATATACACACTTTGGCTAGCGTGTTAGCATGCATGCAACATTTGCAAAGTCTTTGAGCTTTTCAGCAGACTCTAAGCAACTTTTGACAAGTATTTAATTAATGCTGGAATCTCGCAGCCATTAATAAATTTCATAATTCAAAAAGTCCTTCAGCGGACTTTAAAACAACTTTAATAAGTACTTCTTAATGCTGGAAGCTCGCAGCCATTAAAAGGATCTCAAAATGGATGCTCTGAAGGTCCACGTTTTACACACCCAAACCAATCCACTTCAACAAAGTCTCTCTGTCTTCAGCAGACTTTTGGTAACTTTAACAAACATTTAATTCATGCTGGAGTCTCGCAGCCATTATTCAATGTTTGAATTGACGCTTTCGCGCCACTGCACGTACAGTATCAGACTTTCACGGTCAGGCCAGCTGACACGGTTTGAAGTCAACACACAATTTCGATAGCGCTTCACATTTGATCACCTAGCGATGATCACACACACACACACACACAGTTAAACGCATCACCAGCTAAAGCACAGCTTAGACACAGCTTTCAGTGGACAGCAATTTGTGTAAAGACTTTAGGTGTTATTTAATAATTTCAATGTTTAATCAAGAATATTCTTCCAAGGCCTCACGAGGCACCAAAAATAATACTGTAGTGAATATGGTCTTATTAATAATTAATATGAATGTTAATTATGAAAATTAATAATTAATATTTTGCTTATCAAAATATTAATTTCGGGCACCACTCTAGTTTTAGACAGATCTAGAGAAACTGTTTAGTCTAGTCTCATTAATCTAAAGGAAGTAAATTCTTCTTGTTTTCGAACATTTCTTGATATAAACAGGGAAACATTAATGTCTTTATGGGATTTTATTAAAGATTATACAATGGTGAATAATATGACGGAACATGGTAAAGCATTAAAACACAATAAGGGTTGAACACAATGGGAATACACAGGGATAAACAGTTGCATGGAGGATATGATGAAACCAGGAATGTTTTGTACAGTTTAATCTAGATTGGGGAATTTAAAGGGACTTTTAACGGGAAAAGGAGATGGAGGCTTCGGGGCTAGAGTTTGGACTTTGTAATGCCGCCAAGGCAGTTGTGTCACGGGACTTACTCTGTAGTCAGCGGGTGCTGGCCCGGTTCGGTGTGGTCGATATCAGTGGTCCGAGACGAAGGCCCTGAATGTTCTCCAGAAAGTCCGTAACTTGCTGATGAAGCGCTCCACACACCAGGGGTGCCGTCACGTGCAGATCTCTTCCAGGGGTGGGGTCGCCGTGCACCCAGGGAAGAGAACAAAAGCGTAGTTGCTGTCCAAACTCGCACGGCCTCTCATCGGTTGTACCGTGTAAAAGTTGAAGTTTGTGTAGGTTATGTCACGGTCCATGAAAGAGTTCTCAGCTGTTGCTTTGCTGGTTAAAACTTGCGCTTCTTTGGGGAAGAGCAGGCGCTTTAGCAGGCACGGTCTTTAGAACGAAGGAAAGTTAACTCGCTTTCCACGAGGCCCAGGTTTGCGGCGGAGGCAGTCCTACTGGACCGTCCGCCAGAAGGCCGCAGGCTCACCGAGAAGGGTGAAAGGTGCGAAGGGTGAAGCAGGCTGCCAGAAGGGAGAAGGGAGAAGGGATGATTCTCTGGGAGCGTGCCAGTTTTGTCACCTTTGGAAAAGGGGCGTGTCTTACGAAGAAGGGTGTTGCCTTGGCAAGTTTGACTAAAGTTTAAGTGTTTAAACTAAGTTTTAAAACATTCCTTGCTTCGCAATTTCTTTTGGTTTTTCATAAACACGCAAAACACTTGTACTGCAAAGTTATACAGAGGCATTTGTCAGGACATGATGGAAACAATTGTTACATTTCCTTAAAACAGAACACAACCTGCAAACAAAACTAGGATGAGGAGTTCTCGTCACGACTCCCTGGAAAAGAACAGTATAACAACAGCACATTAATACAATAATTCTTTTATTAAAATAACAAAATATCCTTTGGGAGAAGTCAATAGTTCTGTCCGGTCAAACACAAGGGGGTAGTGTCTGACCATCAGAAGTTCAGGGTTTTGGTGTGATCAAACGATTCCTACGCCTTCTTGAGTGCTAAAGAAAGTTCTGGGTAAAGCTGAATCAACACCCTTTATCTTTAGGATTTACAGTCCTTGGACATGGTGCCAGGATGTGGTGCTGGTCCTGAGTCACCTTTGACCTGGGATGCGCCCTGGCCAGGTTTTGTCCTGGTCATGTCAACAACGCAGAATAGTTAATCACGGTTTACTGAAGGTTCCTGAGTCCTTAGTAAAACAGTTTGGAGGTCTGTAAATGATAAAAGACAGATGTTATAACTGTGTGGAGTTTTGTGCAAACTCTTGTTTGCTGGGGCCTCTCTGGAAGTGATAAGTGTGGAATTATGGAGACTGATCTGCTACAGTCCCCTTTTCGACACGATGCTGGTTCCACAAGTTTAGGTCGACATCCTTGCAGACCAGGAGTAAGCCACACGTTAAACACACACAAAAGCCTTGGCGTCACACATATGTACTAATGTAAACCTGATTAAGGGAAACACATTAATCATAATTTGGAGTGGCTTTGTCTGTTTTAGGGGCAAAGTTGGACAGGGTGGTTAGAGGAGGTACCTAATGGTTATGTTTGATCATAACAAAAGATACAATGCAGAAGTCTTCTCATTGTTAGGCTTTTCACTGAGAGGCTGGTGTCTCTAAGCGTCAGTCATCAGCAAGGTGACCAGTTGCGTGTGTGCATAGTCTACCGCGGAGAGGGTTTCGCTTTAGTCTCACTGTTAGTGCTTGCCACTGACAGTGTTCTTCACGCTTTCCTGCCGTTTTGGAGTTGCTGTTGTCGTTGGCTGATCTGCGCTTTTTAGAGGAACTGCTAACAATGGTTACAGTTAATTGGGGTTTTAACTGTAGAGAGGGGATTAAATCGATGGAGTCAGATTTAAATTTGTATTGGCTGTTAGCAATTGCCTGTTGGCTGGATGTTAATTTAGGCTAGCAGTGCTGTGGTGTGGGTGATGCTAGTCTGTGAAATTAACAATTCAGGAGCAGGGGGTTAAGTCTGTTCAGACGTAACAGCAGTGTTGTCGTGGGTAGCTGTTTTAGTAAGCTTTTAATGCGTCATTCAATTTAGCAGCTCCTTAGAGAGAAGTCACAAAGTCACACTTATATTGAGCCAAATTAACTGCATGGGTCAGTAGCAAAGCTACTTACAGTACAGGTAATATGTCACAATAATAGTGGAGTTTAGTTTCCTATGTATTGCATTTAAGTTATTAAACAGTGTTATCTGTCGAAGCCGTATTAACAAATGTTAATTTACTTATAAGATTAATCACTGAGGTGTTTCAGTGTCAATGAAAGCTTTAAACTATTCATTAATTATCAAAGCTGTAAGCTTTTCGATCAGGCCACTACTTTCAGGAAGGGTGTACTTCCTTTGAGTGACCGCATGAGGGAGGCGTGGAGCTTATCCCTGTGACTTAGTGGTTTAGCACCTCCCTTCCGCTAGGGGTGATAGAGACTCGAGTCTGTGGTTTCGCACCTCCTTTCCGCTAGGGGCGAAAGAGACTCTCGCGAGTCTGAGATTTCCGGAGTGACGTTTCCGGCCCGCCCCTTTGGGGTCCTGGCGAAGCTTGCTTTCAGCTTCCAGTCAGAGGTTCACTCTGACGAGTCTACAACTCTTAAAAACAAAACAGCGGTTTAAAACACAGCAGGGCTTTGTACAAGGCCGGTACAAGGCCACGTTTTAAACACAAGCACATTTACCATAGCAGGCTCAAACCACGCTTTTAGACAAACGCACGGCAGCCCACGTGGCTTTTAGGGGAGAGTTTTCACAGTTAGCTAGGCTGTGAAGGCTTCCAGCACGGATTTTTAACTGCTCGAAATACACCCCGGCTTACAAGCCTTAGGGAGACAAGTTTTCTCATAAATTCGTACAACGCGGCAATTTTTACAACTTGTAAGAGACAATTTTAACTTAATTCTGGTACAACGCAGCAATTAGCTTTGTCTCGGCCCATATACACACTTTGGCTAGCGTGTTAGCATGCATGCAACATTTGCAAAGTCTTTGAGCTTTTCAGCAGACTCTAAGCAACTTTTGACAAGTATTTAATTAATGCTGGAATCTCGCAGCCATTAATAAATTTCATAATTCAAAAAGTCCTTCAGCGGACTTTAAAACAACTTTAATAAGTACTTCTTAATGCTGGAAGCTCGCAGCCATTAAAAGGATCTCAAAATGGATGCTCTGAAGGTCCACGTGTTTTACACACCCAAACCAATCCACTTCAACAAAGTCTCTCTGTCTTCAGCAGACTTTTGGCAACTTTAACAAACATTTAATTCATGCTGGAGTCTCGCAGCCATTATTCAATGTTTGAATTGACGCTTTCGCCACTGTACGTACAGTATCAGACTTTCACGGGTCAGGCCAGCTGACACGGTTTGAAGTCAACACACAATTTCGATAGCCACATTTGATCACCTAGCGATGATCACACACACACACACACACAGTTAAACGCATCACCAGCTAAAGCACAGCTTAGACACAGCTTTCAGTGGACAGCAATTTGTGTAAAGACTTTAGGTGTTATTTAATAATTTCAATGTTTAATCAAGAATATTCTTCCAAGGCCTCACGAGGCACCAAAAATAATACTGTAGTGAATATGGTCTTATTAATAATTAATATGAATGTTAATTATGAAAATTAATAATTAATATTTTGCTTATCAAAATATTAATTTCTTTCGGGCACCACTCTAGTTTTAGACAGATCTAGAGAAACTGTTTAGTCTAGTCTCATTAATCTAAAGGAAGTAAATTCTTCTTGTTTTCGAACATTTCTTGATATAAACAGGAAACATTAATGTCTTTATGGGATTTTATTAAAGATTATACAATGGTGAATAATATGACGGAACATGGTAAAGCATTAAAACACAATAAGGGTTGAACACAATGGGAATACACAGGGATAAACAGTTGCATGGAGGATATGATGAAACCAGGAATGTTTTGTACAGTTTAATCTAGATTGGGGAATTTAAAGGGACTTTTAACGGGAAAAGGAGATGGAGGCTTCGGGGCTAGAGTTTGGACTTTGTAATGCCGCCAAGGCAGTTGTGTCACGCGGACTTACTCTGTAGTCAGCGGGTGCTGGCCCGGTTCGTGTGGTCGATATCAGTGGTCCGAGACGAGGCCCTGAATGTTCTCCAGAAAGTCCGAACTTGCTGATGAAGCGCCCACACACCAGGGGTGCCGTCCGCGTGCAGATCTCTTCCAGGGGTGGGGTCGCGTGCACCCAGGGGAAGAGAACAAAAGCGTCTAGTTGCTGTCCAAACTCGCACGGCCTCTCATCGGTTGTACCGTGTAAAAGTTGAAGTTTGTGTAGGTTATGTCACGGTCCATGAAAGAGTTCTCAGCTGTTGCTTTGCTGGTTAAAACTTGCTTCTGCGCGCTCTTTGGGGAAGAGCAGGCGCTTTAGCAGGCACGGTCTTTAGAACGAAGGAAAGTTAACTCGTTTCCACGAGGCCCAGGTTTGCGGCGGCGAGGCAGTCCTACTGGACCGTCCGCCAGAAGGCCGCAGGCTCACCGAGAAGGGTGAAAGGTGCGAAGGGTGAAGCAGGCTGCCAGAAGGGAGAAGGGAGAAGGGATGATTCTCTGGGAGCGTGCCAGTTTTGTCACCTTTGGAAAAGGGGCGTGTCTTACGAAGAAGGGTGTTGCCTTGGCAAGTTTGACTAAAGTTTAAGTGTTTAAACTAAGTTTTAAAACATTCCTTGCTTCGCAATTTCTTTTGGTTTTTCATAAACACGCAAAACACTTGTACTGCAAAGTTATACAGAGGCATTTGTCAGGACATGATGGAAACAATTGTTACATTTCCTTAAAACAGAACACAACCTGCAAACAAAACTAGGATGAGGAGTTCTCGCCACGACTCCGCGTCCTGGAAAAGAACAGTATAACAACAGCACATTAATACAATAATTCTTTTATTAAAATAACAAAATATCCTTTGGGAGAAGTCAATAGTTCTGTCCGGTCAAACACAAGGGGGTAGTGTCTGACCATCAGAAGTTCAGGGTTTTGGTGTGATCAAACGCATTCCTACGTCCTTCTTGAGTGCTAAAGAAAGTTCTGGGTAAAGCTGAATCAACACCCTTTATCTTTAGGATTTACAGTCCTTGGACATGGTGCCAGGATGTGGTGCTGGTCCTGAGTCACCTTTGACCTGGGATGCGTCCCTGGCCAGGTTTTGTCCTGGTCATGTCAACAACGCAGAATAGTTAATCACGGTTTACTGAAGGTTCCTGAGTCCTTAGTAAAACAGTTTGGAGGTCTGTAAATGATAAAAGACAGATGTTATAATCCGTGTGGAGTTTTGTGCAAACTCTTGTTTGCTGGGGCCTCTCTGGAAGTGATAAGTGTGGAATTATGGAGACTGATCTGCTACAGTCCCCTTTTCGACACGATGCTGGTTCCACAAGTTTAGGTCGACATCCTTGCAGACCAGGGAGTAAGCCACACGTTAAACACACACAAAAGCCTTGGCGTCACACATATGTACTAATGTAAACCTGATTAAGGAAACACATTAATCATAATTTGGAGTGGCTTTGTCTGTTTTAGGGGCAAAGTTGGACAGGGTGGTTAGAGGAGGTACCTAATGGTTATGTTTGATCATAACAAAAGATACAATGCAGAAGTCTTCTCATTGTTAGGCTTTTCACTGAGAGGCTGGTGTCTCTAAGCGTGTCAGTCATCAGCAAGGTGACCAGTTGCGTGTGTGCATAGTCTACGGAGAGGGTTTCGTTTAGTCTCACTGTTAGTGCTTGCCACTGACAGTGTTCTTCACGCTTTCCCTGCCGTTTTGGAGTTGCTGTTGTCGTTGGCTGATCTGCGCTTTTTAGAGGAACTGCTAACAATGGTTACAGTTAATTGGGGTTTTAACTGTAGAGAGGGGATTAAATCGATGGAGTCAGATTTAAATTTGTATTGGCTGTTAGCAATTGCCTGTTGGCTGGATGTTAATTTAGGGCTAGCAGTGCTGTGGTGTGGGTGATGCTAGTCTGTGAAATTAACAATTCAGGAGCAGGGGTTAAGTCTGTTCAGACGTAACAGCAGTGTTGTCGGGTAGCTGTTTTAGTAAGCTTTTAATGCGTCATTCAATTTAGCAGCTCCTTAGAGAGAAGTCACAAAGTCACACTTATATTGAGCCAAATTAACTGCATGGGTCAGTAGCAAAGCTACTTACAGTACAGGTAATATGTCACAATAATAGTGGAGTTTAGTTTCCTATGTATTGCGATTTAAGTTATTAAACAGTGTTATCGTCGCCGTATTAACAAATGTTAATTTACTTATAAGATTAATCACTGAGGTGTTTCAGTGTCAATGAAAGCTTTAAACTATTCATTAATTATCAAAGCTGTAAGCTTTTCGATCAGCGCCACTACTTTCAGGAAGGGTGTACTTCCTTTGAGTGACCGCATGAGGCGTGGAGCTTATCCCTGTGACTTAGTGGTTTAGCACCTCCCTTCCGCTAGGGGTGATAGAGACTCGGGAGTCTGTGGTTTCGCACCTCCTTTCCGCTAGGGGCGAAAGAGACTCTCGCGAGTCTGAGATTTCGGAGTGACGTTTCCGGCCCGCCCCTTTGGGGGTCCTGGCGCAAGCTTGCTTTCAGCTTCCAGTCAGAGGTTCACTCTGGACGAGTCTACAACTCTTAAAAAAACAAAAACAGCGGTTTAAAACACAGCAGGGCTTTGTACAAGGCCGGTACAAGGCCACGTTTTAAACACAAGCACATTTACCATAGCAGGCTCAAACCACGCTTTTTAGACAAAACGCACGGCAGCCCACGTGGCTTTTAGGGGAGAGTTTTCACAGTTAGCTAGGCTGTGAAGGCTTCCAGCACGGATTTTTAATCCGCTCGAAATACACCCCGGCTTACAAGCCTTAGGGAGACAAGTTTTCATAAATTCGTACAACGCGGCAATTTTTACAACTTGTAAGAGACAATTTTAACTTAATTCTGGTACAACGCAGCAATTAGCTTTGTCTCGGGCCCATATACACACTTTGGCTAGCGTGTTAGCATGCATGCAACATTTGCAAAGTCTTTGAGCTTTTCAGCAGACTCTAAGCAACTTTTGACAAGTATTTAATTAATGCTGGAATCTCGCAGCCATTAATAAATTTCATAATTCAAAAAGTCCTTCAGCGGACTTTAAAACAACTTTAATAAGTACTTCTTAATGCTGGAAGCTCGCAGCCATTAAAAGGATCTCAAAATGGATGCTCTGAAGGTCCACGTGTTTTACACACCCAAACCAATCCACTTCAACAAAGTCTCTGTCTTCAGCAGACTTTTGGCAACTTTAACAAACATTTAATTCATGCTGGAGTCTCGCAGCCATTATTCAATGTTTGAATTGACGCTTTCGCGCCACTGCACGCACAGTATCAGACTTTCACGGGTCAGGCCAGCTGACACGGTTTGAAGTCAACACACAATTTCGATAGCCACATTTGATCACCTAGCGATGATCACACACACACACACACACAGTTAAACGCATCACCAGCTAAAGCACAGCTTAGACACAGCTTTCAGTGGACAGCAATTTGTGTAAAGACTTTAGGTGTTATTTAATAATTTCAATGTTTAATCAAGAATATTCTTCCAAGGCCTCACGAGGGCACCAAAAATAATACTGTAGTGAATATGGTCTTATTAATAATTAATATGAATGTTAATTATGAAAATTAATAATTAATATTTTGCTTATCAAAATATTAATTTCTTTCGGGCACCACTCTAGTTTTAGACAGATCTAGAGAAACTGTTTAGTCTAGTCTCATTAATCTAAAGGAAGTAAATTCTTCTTGTTTTCGAACATTTCTTGATATAAACAGGGAAACATTAATGTCTTTATGGGATTTTATTAAAGATTATACAATGGTGAATAATATGACGGAACATGGTAAAGCATTAAAACACAATAAGGGTTGAACACAATGGGAATACACAGGGATAAACAGTTGCATGGAGGATATGATGAAACCAGGAATGTTTTGTACAGTTTAATCTAGATTGGGGAATTTAAAGGGACTTTTAACGGGAAAAGGAGATGGAGGCTTCGGGGCTAGAGTTTGGACTTTGTAATGCCGCCAAGGCAGTTGTGTCACGTCTTGGACTTACTCTGTAGTCAGCGGGTGCTGGCCCGGTTCGTGTGTGGTCGATATCAGTGGTCCGAGACGGGCGTCCTGAATGTTCTCCAGAAAGTCCGTGAACTTGCTGATGAAGCGCTCCACACACCAGGGGTGCCGTCACGTGCAGATCTCTTCCAGGGGTGGGGGTCGCCGTGCACCCAGGGAAGAGAACAAAAGCGCCTAGTTGCTGTCCAAACTCGCACGGCCTCTCATCGGTTGTACCGTGTAAAAGTTGAAGTTTGTGTAGGTTATGTCACGGTCCATGAAAGAGTTCTCAGCTGTTGCTTTGCTGGTTAAAACTTGCTTCTGCGCGCGCTCTTGGGGAAGAGCAGGCGCTTTAGCAGGCACGGCCTTTAGAACGAAGGAGTTAACTCGCTTCCACGAGGCCCAGGTTTGCGGCGGCGGCGAGGCAGTCCTACTGGACCGTCCGCCAGAAGGCCGCAGGCTCACCGAGAAGGGTGAAAGGTGCGAAGGGTGAAGCAGGCTGCCAGAAGGAGAAGGGATGATTCTCTGGGAGCGTGCCAGTTTTGTCACCTTTGGAAAAGGGGCGTGTCTTCTGAAGAAGGGTGTTGCCTTGGCAAGTTTGACTAAAGTTTAAGTGTTTAAACTAAGTTTTAAAACATTCCTTGCTTCGCAATTTCTTTTGGTTTTTCATAAACACGCAAAACACTTGTACTGCAAAGTTATACAGAGGCATTTGTCAGGACATGATGGAAACAATTGTTACATTTCCTTAAAACAGAACACAACCTGCAAACAAAACTAGGATGAGGAGTTCGCCACGACTCGCGCCCTGGAAAAGAACAGTATAACAACAGCACATTAATACAATAATTCTTTTATTAAAATAACAAAATATCCTTTGGGAGAAGTCAATAGTTCTCTGTCCGGTCAAACACAAGGGTAGTGTCTGACCATCAGAAGTTCAGGGTTTTGGTGTGATCAAACGCATTCCTACGTCCTTCTTGAGTGCTAAAGAAAGTTCTGGGTAAAGCTGAATCAACACCCTTTATCTTTAGGATTTACAGTCCTTGGACATGGTGCCAGGATGTGGTGCTGGTCCTGAGTCACCTTTGACCTGGGATGCGTCCTGGCCAGGTTTTGTCCTGGTCATGTCAACAACGCAGAATAGTTAATCACGGTTTACTGAAGGTTCCTGAGTCCTTAGTAAAACAGTTTGGAGGTCTGTAAATGATAAAAGACAGATGTTATAATCCGTGTGGAGTTTTGTGCAAACTCTTGTTTGCTGGGGCCTCTCTGGAAGTGATAAGTGTGGAATTATGGAGACTGATCTGCTACAGTCCCCTTTTCGACACGATGCTGGTTCCACAAGTTTCGGTCGACATCCTTGCAGACCAGGGAGTAAGCCACACGTTAAACACACACAAAAGCCTTGGCGTCACACATATGTACTAATGTAAACCTGATTAAGGGAAACACATTAATCATAATTTGGAGTGGCTTTGTCTGTTTTAGGGGCAAAGTTGGACAGGGTGGTTAGAGGAGGTACCTAATGGTTATGTTTGATCATAACAAAAGATACAATGCAGAAGTCTTCTCATTGTTAGGCTTTTCACTGAGAGGCTGGTGTCTCTAAGCGTGTCAGTCATCAGCAAGGTGACCAGTTGCGTGTGTGCATAGTCTAGCGGGAGAGGGTTTCGTTAGTCTCACTGTTAGTGCTTGCCACTGACAGTGTTCTTCACGCTTTCCCTGCCGCTTTGGAGTTGCTGTTGTCGTTGGCTGATCTGCGCTTTTTAGAGGAACTGCTAACAATGGTTACAGTTAATTGGGGTTTTAACTGTAGAGGGGATTAAATCGATGGAGTCAGATTTAAATTTGTATTGGCTGTTAGCAATTGCCTGTTGGCTGGATGTTAATTTAGGGCTAGCAGTGCTGTGGTGTGGGTGATGCTAGTCTGTGAAATTAACAATTCAGGAGCAGGGGTTAAGTCTGTTCAGACGTAACAGCAGTGTTGTCGTGGGTAGCTGTTTTAGTAAGCTTTTAATGCGTCATTCAATTTAGCAGCTCCTTAGAGAGAAGTCACAAAGTCACACTTATATTGAGCCAAATTAACTGCATGGGTCAGTAGCAAAGCTACTTACAGTACAGGTAATATGTCACAATAATAGTGGAGTTTAGTTTCCTATGTATTGCGCATTTAAGTTATTAAACAGTGTTATCTGCGAAGCCGTATTAACAAATGTTAATTTACTTATAAGATTAATCACTGAGGTGTTTCAGTGTCAATGAAAGCTTTAAACTATTCATTAATTATCAAAGCTGTAAGCTTTTCGATCAGCGCCACTACTTTCAGGAAGGGTGTACTTCCTTTGAGTGACCGCATGAGGGAGGCGTGGAGCTTATCCCTGTGACTTAGTGGTTTAGCACCTCCCTTCCGCTAGGGGTGATAGAGACTCTCGGGAGTCTGTGGTTTCGCACCTCCTTTCCGCTAGGGGCGAAAGAGACTCTCGCGAGTCTGAGATTTCGGAGTGACGTTTCCGGCCCGCCTTTGGGGTCCTGGCGCGCTTGCTTTCAGCTTCCAGTCAGAGGTTCACTCTGGACGAGTCTACAACTCTTAAAAAAACAAAACAGCGGTTTAAAACACAGCAGGGCTTTGTACAAGGCCGGTACAAGGCCACGTTTTAAACACAAGCACATTTACCATAGCAGGCTCAAACCACGCTTTTAGACAAAACGCACGGCAGCCCACGTGGCTTTTAGGGGAGAGTTTTCACAGTTAGCTAGGCTGTGAAGGTTTCCAGCACGGATTTTTAATGCTCGAAATACACCCCGGCTTACAAGCCTTAGGGAGACAAGTTTTCTCATAAATTCGGTACAACGCGGCAATTTTTACAACTTGTAAGAGACAATTTTAACTTAATTCTGGTACAACGCAGCAATTAGCTTTGTCTCGGGCCCATATACACACTTTGGCTAGCGTGTTAGCATGCATGCAACATTTGCAAAGTCTTTGAGCTTTTCAGCAGACTCTAAGCAACTTTTGACAAGTATTTAATTAATGCTGGAATCTCGCAGCCATTAATAAATTTCATAATTCAAAAAGTCCTTCAGCGGACTTTAAAACAACTTTAATAAGTACTTCTTAATGCTGGAAGCTCGCAGCCATTAAAAGGATCTCAAAATGGATGCTCTGAAGGTCCACGTGTTTTACACACCCAAACCAATCCACTTCAACAAAGTCTCTCTGTCTTCAGCAGACTTTTGGCAACTTTAACAAACATTTAATTCATGCTGGAGTCTCGCAGCCATTATTCAATGTTTGAATTGACGCTTTCGCGTCACTGTATGCACAGTATCAGACTTTCACGGGTCAGGCCAGCTGACACGGTTTGAAGTCAACACACAATTTCGATAGCGCTTACATTTGATCACCTAGCGATGATCACACACACACACACACACAGTTAAACGCATCACCAGCTAAAGCACAGCTTAGACACAGCTTTCAGTGGACAGCAATTTGTGTAAAGACTTTAGGTGTTATTTAATAATTTCAATGTTTAATCAAGAATATTCTTCCAAGGCCTCACGAGGCACCAAAAATAATACTGTAGTGAATATGGTCTTATTAATAATTAATATGAATGTTAATTATGAAAATTAATAATTAATATTTTGCTTATCAAAATATTAATTTCTTTCGGGCACCACTCTAGTTTTAGACAGATCTAGAGAAACTGTTTAGTCTAGTCTCATTAATCTAAAGGAAGTAAATTCTTCTTGTTTTCGAACATTTCTTGATATAAACAGGGAAACATTAATGTCTTTATGGGATTTTATTAAAGATTATACAATGGTGAATAATATGACGGAACATGGTAAAGCATTAAAACACAATAAGGGTTGAACACAATGGGAATACACAGGGATAAACAGTTGCATGGAGGATATGATGAAACCAGGAATGTTTTGTACAGTTTAATCTAGATTGGGGAATTTAAAGGGACTTTTAACGGGAAAAGGAGATGGAGGCTTCGGGGCTAGAGTTTGGACTTTGTAATGCCGCCAAGGCAGTTGTGTCAATGCGGACTTACTCTGTAGTCAGCGGGTGCTGGCCCGGTTCGGTGTGGTCGATATCAGTGGTCCGAGACGAAGGCCCTGAATGTTCTCCAGAAAGTCCGTAACTTGCTGATGAAGCGCTCCACACACCAGGGGTGCCGTCACGCGTGCAGATCTCTTCCAGGGGTGGGGTCGCCGTGCACCCAGGGGAAGAGAACAAAAGCGTCTAGTTGCTGTCCAAACTCGCACGCCTCTCATCGGTTGTACCGTGTAAAAGTTGAAGTTTGTGTAGGTTATGTCACGGTCCATGAAAGAGTTCTCAGCTGTTGCTTTGCTGGTTAAAACTTGCTTCTGCGCCGCTTCTTTGGGGAAGAGCAGGCGCTTTAGCAGGCACGGTCTTTAGAACGAAGGAAAGTTAACTCGCTTTCCACGAGGCCCAGGTTTGCGGCGGCGAGGCAGTCCTACTGGACCGTCCGCCAGAAGGCCGCAGGCTCACCGAGAAGGGTGAAAGGTGCGAAGGGTGAAGCAGGCTGCCAGAAGGGAGAAGGGAGAAGGGATGATTCTCTGGGAGCGTGCCAGTTTTGTCACCTTTGGAAAAGGCGTGTCTTACGAAGAAGGGTGTTGCCTTGGCAAGTTTGACTAAAGTTTAAGTGTTTAAACTAAGTTTTAAAACATTCCTTGCTTAATTTCTTTTGGTTTTTCATAAACACGCAAAACACTTGTACTGCAAAGTTATACAGAGGCATTTGTCAGGACATGATGGAAACAATTGTTACATTTCCTTAAAACAGAACACAACCTGCAAACAAAACTAGGATGAGGAGTTCGCCACGACTCCGCCCTGGAAAAGAACAGTATAACAACAGCACATTAATACAATAATTCTTTTATTAAAATAACAAAATATCCTTTGGGGAGAAGTCAATAGTTCTCTGTCCGGTCAAACACAAGGGGGTAGTGTCTGACCATCAGAAGTTCAGGGTTTTGGTGTGATCAAACGCATTCCTACGTCCTTCTTGAGTGCTAAAGAAAGTTCTGGGTAAAGCTGAATCAACACCCTTTATCTTTAGGATTTACAGTCCTTGGACATGGTGCCAGGATGTGGTGCTGGTCCTGAGTCACCTTTGACCTGGGATGCGTCCCTGGCCAGGTTTTGTCCTGGTCATGTCAACAACGCAGAATAGTTAATCACGGTTTACTGAAGGTTCCTGAGTCCTTAGTAAAACAGTTTGGAGGTCTGTAAATGATAAAAGACAGATGTTATAATCCGTGTGGAGTTTTGTGCAAACTCTTGTTTGCTGGGGCCTCTCTGGAAGTGATAAGTGTGGAATTATGGAGACTGATCTGCTACAGTCCCCTTTTCGACACGATGCTGGTTCCACAAGTTTCGTGGTCGACATCCTTGCAGACCAGGGAGTAAGCCACACGTTAAACACACACAAAAGCCTTGGCGTCACACATATGTACTAATGTAAACCTGATTAAGGGAAACACATTAATCATAATTTGGAGTGGCTTTGTCTGTTTTAGGGGCAAAGTTGGACAGGGTGGTTAGAGGAGGTACCTAATGGTTATGTTTGATCATAACAAAAGATACAATGCAGAAGTCTTCTCATTGTTAGGCTTTTCACTGAGAGGCTGGTGTCTCTAAGCGTGTCAGTCATCAGCAAGGTGACCAGTTGCGTGTGTGCATAGTCTACGCGGAGAGGGTTTCGTTTAGTCTCACTGTTAGTGCTTGCCACTGACAGTGTTCTTCACGCTTTCCCTGCCGCTTTTGGAGTTGCTGTTGTCGTTGGCTGATCTGCGCTTTTTAGAGGAACTGCTAACAATGGTTACAGTTAATTGGGGTTTTAACTGTAGAGAGGATTAAATCGATGGAGTCAGATTTAAATTTGTATTGGCTGTTAGCAATTGCCTGTTGGCTGGATGTTAATTTAGGGCTAGCAGTGCTGTGGTGTGGGTGATGCTAGTCTGTGAAATTAACAATTCAGGAGCAGGGGTTAAGTCTGTTCAGACGTAACAGCAGTGTTGTCGTGGTAGCTGTTTTAGTAAGCTTTTTAATGCGTCATTCAATTTAGCAGCTCCTTAGAGAGAAGTCACAAAGTCACACTTATATTGAGCCAAATTAACTGCATGGGTCAGTAGCAAAGCTACTTACAGTACAGGTAATATGTCACAATAATAGTGGAGTTTAGTTTCCTATGTATTGCGCATTTAAGTTATTAAACAGTGTTATCTGTCGGCCGTATTAACAAATGTTAATTTACTTATAAGATTAATCACTGAGGTGTTTCAGTGTCAATGAAAGCTTTAAACTATTCATTAATTATCAAAGCTGTAAGCTTTTCGATCAGCGCCACTACTTTCAGGAAGGGTGTACTTCCTTTGAGTGACCGCATGAGGGAGGCGTGGAGCTTATCCCTGTGACTTAGTGGTTTAGCACCTCCCTTCCGCTAGGGGGTGATAGAGAATCTCGGGAGTCTGTGGTTTCGCACCTCCTTTCCGCTAGGGGGCGAAAGAGACTCTCGCGAGTCTGAGATTTCCGGAGTGACGCTTTCCGGCCCGCCCCTTTGGGGGTCCTGGCGCGAAGCTTGCTTTCAGCTTCCAGTCAGAGGTTCACTCTGGACGAGTCTACAACTCTTAAAAAAAACAAAAACAGCGGTTTAAAACACAGCAGGGCTTTGTACAAGGCCGGTACAAGGCCACGTTTTAAACACAAGCACATTTACCATAGCAGGCTCAAACCACGCTTTTTAGACAAAACGCACGGCAGCCCACGTGGCTTTTAGGGGAGAGTTTTCACAGTTAGCTAGGCTGTGAAGGCTTCCAGCACGGATTTTTAATCCGCTCGAAATACACCCCGGCTTACAAGCCTTAGGGAGACAAGTTTTCTCATAAATTCCGGTACAACGCGGCAATTTTACAACTTGTAAGAGACAATTTTAACTTAATTCTGGTACAACGCAGCAATTAGCTTTGTCTGGGCCCATATACACACTTTGGCTAGCGTGTTAGCATGCATGCAACATTTGCAAAGTCTTTGAGCTTTTCAGCAGACTCTAAGCAACTTTTGACAAGTATTTAATTAATGCTGGAATCTCGCAGCCATTAATAAATTTCATAATTCAAAAAGTCCTTCAGCGGACTTTAAAACAACTTTAATAAGTACTTCTTAATGCTGGAAGCTCGCAGCCATTAAAAGGATCTCAAAATGGATGCTCTGAAGGTCCACGTGTTTTACACACCCAAACCAATCCACTTCAACAAAGTCTCTCTGTCTTCAGCAGACTTTTGGCAACTTTAACAAACATTTAATTCATGCTGGAGTCTCGCAGCCATTATTCAATGTTTGAATTGACGCTTTCCGCGTCACTGTACGCACAGTATCAGACTTTCACGGGTCAGGCCAGCTGACACGGTTTGAAGTCAACACACAATTTCGAGAAGCGCTTCACATTTGATCACCTAGCGATGATCACACACACACACACACAGTTAAACGCATCACCAGCTAAAGCACAGCTTAGACACAGCTTTCAGTGGACAGCAATTTGTGTAAAGACTTTAGGTGTTATTTAATAATTTCAATGTTTAATCAAGAATATTCTTCCAAGGCCTCACGAGGCACCAAAAATAATACTGTAGTGAATATGGTCTTATTAATAATTAATATGAATGTTAATTATGAAAATTAATAATTAATATTTTGCTTATCAAAATATTAATTTCTTTCGGGCACCACTCTAGTTTTAGACAGATCTAGAGAAACTGTTTAGTCTAGTCTCATTAATCTAAAGGAAGTAAATTCTTCTTGTTTTCGAACATTTCTTGATATAAACAGGGAAACATTAATGTCTTTATGGGATTTTATTAAAGATTATACAATGGTGAATAATATGACGGAACATGGTAAAGCATTAAAACACAATAAGGGTTGAACACAATGGGAATACACAGGGATAAACAGTTGCATGGAGGATATGATGAAACCAGGAATGTTTTGTACAGTTTAATCTAGATTGGGGGAATTTAAAGGGACTTTTAACGGGAAAAGGAGATGGAGGCTTCGGGGCTAGAGTTTGGACTTTGTAATGCCGCCAAGGCAGTTGTGTCACGTGCGGACTTACTCTGTAGTCAGCGGGTGCTGGCCCGGTTCGTGGTCGATATCAGTGGTCCGAGACGGCCCCTGAATGTTCTCCAGAAAGTCCGTAACTTGCTGATGAAGCGCTCCACACACCAGGGGTGCCGTCACGTGCAGATCTCTTCCAGGGGTGGGGTCGTGCACCCAGGGAAGAGAACAAAAGCGCCTAGTTGCTGTCCAAACTCGCACGGCCTCTCATCGGTTGTACCGTGTAAAAGTTGAAGTTTGTGTAGGTTATGTCACGGTCCATGAAAGAGTTCTCAGCTGTTGCTTTGCTGGTTAAAACTTGCTTCTGCGCGCGCTCTTTTGGGGAAGAGCAGGCGCTTTAGCAGGCACGGTCTTTAGAACGAAGGAAAGTTAACTCGCTTTCCACGAGGCCCAGGTTTGCGGCGGCGAGGCAGTCCTACTGGACCGTCCGCCAGAAGGCCGCAGGCTCACCGAGAAGGGTGAAAGGTGCGAAGGGTGAAGCAGGCTGCCAGAAGGGAGAAGGGATGATTCTCTGGGAGCGTGCCAGTTTTGTCACCTTTGGAAAAGGGGCGTGTCTTACGAAGAAGGGTGTTGCCTTGGCAAGTTTGACTAAAGTTTAAGTGTTTAAACTAAGTTTTAAAACATTCCTTGCTTCGCAATTTCTTTTGGTTTTTCATAAACACGCAAAACACTTGTACTGCAAAGTTATACAGAGGCATTTGTCAGGACATGATGGAAACAATTGTTACATTTCCTTAAAACAGAACACAACCTGCAAACAAAACTAGGATGAGGAGTTCTCGCCACGACTCCGCGTCCTGGAAAAGAACAGTATAACAACAGCACATTAATACAATAATTCTTTTATTAAAATAACAAAATATCCTTTGGGAGAAGTCAATAGTTCTCTGTCCGGTCAAACACAAGGGGGTAGTGTCTGACCATCAGAAGTTCAGGGTTTTGGTGTGATCAAACGCATTCCTACGTCCTTCTTGAGTGCTAAAGAAAGTTCTGGGTAAAGCTGAATCAACACCCTTTATCTTTAGGATTTACAGTCCTTGGACATGGTGCCAGGATGTGGTGCTGGTCCTGAGTCACCTTTGACCTGGGATGCCCCTGGCCAGGTTTTGTCCTGGTCATGTCAACAACGCAGAATAGTTAATCACGGTTTACTGAAGGTTCCTGAGTCCTTAGTAAAACAGTTTGGAGGTCTGTAAATGATAAAAGACAGATGTTATAATCCGTGTGGAGTTTTGTGCAAACTCTTGTTTGCTGGGGCCTCTCTGGAAGTGATAAGTGTGGAATTATGGAGACTGATCTGCTACAGTCCCCCTTTTCGACACGATGCTGGTTCCACAAGTTTCGTGGTCGACATCCTTGCAGACCAGGGAGTAAGCCACACGTTAAACACACACAAAAGCCTTGGCGTCACACATATGTACTAATGTAAACCTGATTAAGGGAAACACATTAATCATAATTTGGAGTGGCTTTGTCTGTTTTAGGGGCAAAGTTGGACAGGGTGGTTAGAGGAGGTACCTAATGGTTATGTTTGATCATAACAAAAGATACAATGCAGAAGTCTTCTCATTGTTAGGCTTTTCACTGAGAGGCTGGTGTCTCTAAGCGTGTCAGTCATCAGCAAGGTGACCAGTTGCGTGTGTGCATAGTCTACCGCGGAGAGGGTTTCGTTTAGTCTCACTGTTAGTGCTTGCCACTGACAGTGTTCTTCACGCTTTCCCTGCCGCTTTTGGAGTTGCTGTTGTCGTTGGCTGATCTGCGCTTTTAGAGGAACTGCTAACAATGGTTACAGTTAATTGGGGTTTTAACTGTAGAGAGGGGATTAAATCGATGGAGTCAGATTTAAATTTGTATTGGCTGTTAGCAATTGCCTGTTGGCTGGATGTTAATTTAGGGCTAGCAGTGCTGTGGTGTGGGTGATGCTAGTCTGTGAAATTAACAATTCAGGAGCAGGGGGTTAAGTCTGTTCAGACGTAACAGCAGTGTTGTCGTGGGTAGCTGTTTTAGTAAGCTTTTTAATGCGTCATTCAATTTAGCAGCTCCTTAGAGAGAAGTCACAAAGTCACACTTATATTGAGCCAAATTAACTGCATGGGTCAGTAGCAAAGCTACTTACAGTACAGGTAATATGTCACAATAATAGTGGAGTTTAGTTTCCTATGTATTGCGATTTAAGTTATTAAACAGTGTTATCTGGCCGTATTAACAAATGTTAATTTACTTATAAGATTAATCACTGAGGTGTTTCAGTGTCAATGAAAGCTTTAAACTATTCATTAATTATCAAAGCTGTAAGCTTTTCGATCAGCGCCACTACTTTCAGGAAGGGTGTACTTCCTTTGAGTGACCGCATGAGGGAGGCGTGGAGCTTATCCCTGTGACTTAGTGGTTTAGCACCTCCCTTCCGCTAGGGGGTGATAGAGACTCTCGGGAGTCTGTGGTTTCGCACCTCCTTTCCGCTAGGGGCGAAAGAGACTCTCGCGAGTCTGAGATTTCCGGGAGTGACGTTTCCGGCCCGCCCCTTTGGGGGTCCTGGCGCGAAGCTTGCTTTCAGCTTCCAGTCAGAGGTTCACTCTGGACGAGTCTACAACTCTTAAAAAAAACAAAAACAGCGGTTTAAAACACAGCAGGGCTTTGTACAAGGCCGGTACAAGGCCACGTTTTAAACACAAGCACATTTACCATAGCAGGCTCAAACCACGCTTTTTAGACAAAACGCACGGCAGCCCACGTGGCTTTTAGGGGAGAGTTTTCACAGTTAGCTAGGCTGTGAAGGCTTCCAGCACGGATTTTTAATCCGTTGAAATACACCCCGGCTTACAAGCCTTAGGGAGACAAGTTTTCTCATAAATTCGTACAACGCGGCAATTTTTACAACTTGTAAGAGACAATTTTAACTTAATTCTGGTACAACGCAGCAATTAGCTTTGTCTCGGGCCCATATACACACTTTGGCTAGCGTGTTAGCATGCATGCAACATTTGCAAAGTCTTTGAGCTTTTCAGCAGACTCTAAGCAACTTTTGACAAGTATTTAATTAATGCTGGAATCTCGCAGCCATTAATAAATTTCATAATTCAAAAAGTCCTTCAGCGGACTTTAAAACAACTTTAATAAGTACTTCTTAATGCTGGAAGCTCGCAGCCATTAAAAGGATCTCAAAATGGATGCTCTGAAGGTCCACGTGTTTTACACACCCAAACCAATCCACTTCAACAAAGTCTCTCTGTCTTCAGCAGACTTTTGGCAACTTTAACAAACATTTAATTCATGCTGGAGTCTCGCAGCCATTATTCAATGTTTGAATTGACGCTTTCCGCGTCACTGTACGCACAGTATCAGACTTTCACGGTCAGGCCAGCTGACACGGTTTGAAGTCAACACACAATTTCGATAGCGCACATTTGATCACCTAGCGATGATCACACACACACACACACAGTTAAACGCATCACCAGCTAAAGCACAGCTTAGACACAGCTTTCAGTGGACAGCAATTTGTGTAAAGACTTTAGGTGTTATTTAATAATTTCAATGTTTAATCAAGAATATTCTTCCAAGGCCTCACGAGGCACCAAAAATAATACTGTAGTGAATATGGTCTTATTAATAATTAATATGAATGTTAATTATGAAAATTAATAATTAATATTTTGCTTATCAAAATATTAATTTCTTTCGCACCACTCTAGTTTTAGACAGATCTAGAGAAACTGTTTAGTCTAGTCTCATTAATCTAAAGGAAGTAAATTCTTCTTGTTTTGAACATTTCTTGATATAAACAGGGAAACATTAATGTCTTTATGGGATTTTATTAAAGATTATACAATGGTGAATAATATGACGGAACATGGTAAAGCATTAAAACACAATAAGGGTTGAACACAATGGGAATACACAGGGATAAACAGTTGCATGGAGGATATGATGAAACCAGGAATGTTTTGTACAGTTTAATCTAGATTGGGGGAATTTAAAGGACTTTTAACGGGAAAAGGAGATGGAGGCTTCGGGGCTAGAGTTTGGACTTTGTAATGCCGCCAAGGCAGTTGTGTCACGTCTTGGACTTACTCTGTAGTCAGCGGGTGCTGGCCGGTTCGGTGTGGTCGATATCAGTGGTCCGAGACGAAGGCCCTGAATGTTCTCCAGAAAGTCCGTAACTTGCTGATGAAGCGCTCCACACACCAGGGGTGCCGCCACGTGCAGATCTCTTCCAGGGGTGGGGTCGCCGTGCACCCAGGGAAGAGAACAAAAGCGTCTAGTTGCTGTCCAAACTCGCACGGCCTCTCATCGGTTGTACCGTGTAAAAGTTGAAGTTTGTGTAGGTTATGTCACGGTCCATGAAAGAGTTCTCAGCTGTTGCTTTGCTGGTTAAAACTTGCTTCTGCGCGCTCTTTTGGGGAAGAGCAGGCGCTTTAGCAGGCACGGTCTTTAGAACGAAGGAAAGTTAACTCGTTTCCACGAGGCCCAGGTTTGCGGCGGCGAGGCAGTCCTACTGGACCGTCCGCCAGAAGGCCGCAGGCTCACCGAGAAGGGTGAAAGGTGCGAAGGGTGAAGCAGGCTGCCAGAAGGGAGAAGGGAGAAGGGATGATTCTCTGGGAGCGTGCCAGTTTTGTCACCTTTGGAAAAGGGGCGTGTCTTACGAAGAAGGGTGTTGCCTTGGCAAGTTTGACTAAAGTTTAAGTGTTTAAACTAAGTTTTAAAACATTCCTTGCTTCGCAATTTCTTTTGGTTTTTCATAAACACGCAAAACACTTGTACTGCAAAGTTATACAGAGGCATTTGTCAGGACATGATGGAAACAATTGTTACATTTCCTTAAAACAGAACACAACCTGCAAACAAAACTAGGATGAGGAGTTCTCGCCACGACTCCGCGTCCTGGAAAAGAACAGTATAACAACAGCACATTAATACAATAATTCTTTTATTAAAATAACAAAATATCCTTTGGGAGAAGTCAATAGTTCTCTGTCCGGTCAAACACAAGGGGGTAGTGTCTGACCATCAGAAGTTCAGGGTTTTGGTGTGATCAAACGCATTCCTACGTCCTTCTTGAGTGCTAAAGAAAGTTCTGGGTAAAGCTGAATCAACACCCTTTATCTTTAGGATTTACAGTCCTTGGACATGGTGCCAGGATGTGGTGCTGGTCCTGAGTCACCTTTGACCTGGGATGCGTCCCTGGCCAGGTTTTGTCCTGGTCATGTCAACAACGCAGAATAGTTAATCACGGTTTACTGAAGGTTCCTGAGTCCTTAGTAAAACAGTTTGGAGGTCTGTAAATGATAAAAGACAGATGTTATAATCCGTGTGGAGTTTTGTGCAAACTCTTGTTTGCTGGGGCCTCTCTGGAAGTGATAAGTGTGGAATTATGGAGACTGATCTGCTACAGTCCCCTTTTCGACACGATGCTGGTTCCACAAGTTTCGTGGTCGACATCCTTGCAGACCAGGGAGTAAGCCACACGTTAAACACACACAAAAGCCTTGGCGCCACACATATGTACTAATGTAAACCTGATTAAGGGAAACACATTAATCATAATTTGGAGTGGCTTTGTCTGTTTTAGGGGCAAAGTTGGACAGGGTGGTTAGAGGAGGTACCTAATGGTTATGTTTGATCATAACAAAAGATACAATGCAGAAGTCTTCTCATTGTTAGGCTTTTCACTGAGAGGCTGGTGTCTCTAAGCGTGTCAGTCATCAGCAAGGTGACCAGTTGCGTGTGTGCATAGTCTACCGCGGAGAGGGTTTCGTTTAGTCTCACTGTTAGTGCTTGCCACTGACAGTGTTCTTCACGCTTTCCCTGCCGCTTTTGGAGTTGCTGTTGTCGTTGGCTGATCTGCGCTTTTTAGAGGAACTGCTAACAATGGTTACAGTTAATTGGGGTTTTAACTGTAGAGAGGGATTAAATCGATGGAGTCAGATTTAAATTTGTATTGGCTGTTAGCAATTGCCTGTTGGCTGGATGTTAATTTAGGGCTAGCAGTGCTGTGGTGTGGGTGATGCTAGTCTGTGAAATTAACAATTCAGGAGCAGGGGTTAAGTCTGTTCAGACGTAACAGCAGTGTTGTCGGGTAGCTGTTTTAGTAAGCTTTTTAATGCGTCATTCAATTTAGCAGCTCCTTAGAGAGAAGTCACAAAGTCACACTTATATTGAGCCAAATTAACTGCATGGGTCAGTAGCAAAGCTACTTACAGTACAGGTAATATGTCACAATAATAGTGGAGTTTAGTTTCCTATGTATTGCGATTTAAGTTATTAAACAGTGTTATCTGCCGTATTAACAAATGTTAATTTACTTATAAGATTAATCACTGAGGTGTTTCAGTGTCAATGAAAGCTTTAAACTATTCATTAATTATCAAAGCTGTAAGCTTTTCGATCAGCGCCACTACTTTCAGGGAAGGGTGTACTTCCTTTGAGTGACCGCATGAGGGAGGCGTGGAGCTTATCCCTGTGACTTAGTGGTTTAGCACCTCCCTTCCGCTAGGGGTGATAGAGACTCTCGGGAGTCTGTGGTTTCGCACCTCCTTTCCGCTAGGGGCGAAAGAGACTCTCGCAGTCTGAGATTTCCGGAGTGACGTTTCGGCCCGCCCGCCTTTGGGGGTCCTGGCGTAAGCTTGCTTTCAGCTTCCAGTCAGAGGTTCACTCTGGACGAGTCTACAACTCTTAAAAACAAAAACAGCGGTTTAAAACACAGCAGGGCTTTGTACAAGGCCGGTACAAGGCCACGTTTTAAACACAAGCACATTTACCATAGCAGGCTCAAACCACGTTTTTAGACAAAACGCACGGCAGCCCACGTGGCTTTTAGGGGGAGAGTTTTCACAGTTAGCTAGGCTGTGAAGGCTTCCAGCACGGATTTTTAATCCGTTCGAAATACACCCCGGCTTACAAGCCTTAGGGAGACAAGTTTTCTCATAAATTCCGTACAACGCGGCAATTTTTACAACTTGTAAGAGACAATTTTAACTTAATTCTGGTACAACGCAGCAATTAGCTTTGTCTCGGGCCCATATACACACTTTGGCTAGCGTGTTAGCATGCATGCAACATTTGCAAAGTCTTTGAGCTTTTCAGCAGACTCTAAGCAACTTTTGACAAGTATTTAATTAATGCTGGAATCTCGCAGCCATTAATAAATTTCATAATTCAAAAAGTCCTTCAGCGGACTTTAAAACAACTTTAATAAGTACTTCTTAATGCTGGAAGCTCGCAGCCATTAAAAGGATCTCAAAATGGATGCTCTGAAGGTCCACGTGTTTTACACACCCAAACCAATCCACTTCAACAAAGTCTCTCTGTCTTCAGCAGACTTTTGGCAACTTTAACAAACATTTAATTCATGCTGGAGTCTCGCAGCCATTATTCAATGTTTGAATTGACGCTTTCGCGTCACTGTACGTGCATAGTATCAGACTTTCACGGGTCAGGCCAGCTGACACGGTTTGAAGTCAACACACAATTTCGATAGCGCTTCACATTTGATCACCTAGCGATGATCACACACACACACACACACAGTTAAACGCATCACCAGCTAAAGCACAGCTTAGACACAGCTTTCAGTGGACAGCAATTTGTGTAAAGACTTTAGGTGTTATTTAATAATTTCAATGTTTAATCAAGAATATTCTTCCAAGGCCTCACGAGGCACCAAAAATAATACTGTAGTGAATATGGTCTTATTAATAATTAATATGAATGTTAATTATGAAAATTAATAATTAATATTTTGCTTATCAAAATATTAATTTCTTCGGGCACCACTCTAGTTTTAGACAGATCTAGAGAAACTGTTTAGTCTAGTCTCATTAATCTAAAGGAAGTAAATTCTTCTTGTTTTGAACATTTCTTGATATAAACAGGGAAACATTAATGTCTTTATGGGATTTTATTAAAGATTATACAATGGTGAATAATATGACGGGAACATGGTAAAGCATTAAAACACAATAAGGGTTGAACACAATGGGAATACACAGGGATAAACAGTTGCATGGAGGATATGATGAAACCAGGAATGTTTTGTACAGTTTAATCTAGATTGGGGAATTTAAAGGGACTTTTAACGGAAAAGGAGATGGAGGCTTCGGGGCTAGAGTTTGACTTTGTAATGCCGCCAAGGCAGTTGTGTCACGTCGGACTTACTCTGTAGTCAGCGGGTGCTGGCCCGGTTCGGTGTGGTCGATATCAGTGGTCCGAGACGAAGGCCCTGAATGTTCTCCAGAAAGTCCGTAACTTGCTGATGAAGCGCTCCACACACCAGGGGTGCCGCCACGTGCAGATCTCTTCCAGGGGTGGGGTCGCGTGCACCCAGGGAAGAGAACAAAAGCGTCTAGTTGCTGTCCAAACTCGCACGGCCTCTCATCGGTTGTACCGTGTAAAAGTTGAAGTTTGTGTAGGTTATGTCACGGTCCATGAAAGAGTTCTCAGCTGTTGCTTTGCTGGTTAAAACTTGCTTCTGCGCGCTCTTTTGGGGAAGAGCAGGCGCTTTAGCAGGCACGGTCTTTAGAACGAAGGAAAGTTAACTCGTTTCCACGAGGCCCAGGTTTGCGGCGGCGAGGCAGTCCTACTGGACCGTCCGCCAGAAGGCCGCAGGCTCACCGAGAAGGGTGAAAGGTGCGAAGGGTGAAGCAGGCTGCCAGAAGGGAGAAGGGAGAAGGGATGATTCTCTGGGAGCGTGCCAGTTTTGTCACCTTTGGAAAAGGGGCGTGTCTTACGAAGAAGGGTGTTGCCTTGGCAAGTTTGACTAAAGTTTAAGTGTTTAAACTAAGTTTTAAAACATTCCTTGCTTCGCAATTTCTTTTGGTTTTTCATAAACACGCAAAACACTTGTACTGCAAAGTTATACAGAGGCATTTGTCAGGACATGATGGAAACAATTGTTACATTTCCTTAAAACAGAACACAACCTGCAAACAAAACTAGGATGAGGAGTTCTCGTCCACGACTCGGCGTCCTGGAAAAGAACAGTATAACAACAGCACATTAATACAATAATTCTTTTATTAAAATAACAAAATATCCTTTGGGAGAAGTCAATAGTTCTCTGTCCGGTCAAACACAAGGGGGTAGTGTCTGACCATCAGAAGTTCAGGGTTTTGGTGTGATCAAACGCATTCCTACGTCCTTCTTGAGTGCTAAAGAAAGTTCTGGGTAAAGCTGAATCAACACCCTTTATCTTTAGGATTTACAGTCCTTGGACATGGTGCCAGGATGTGGTGCTGGTCCTGAGTCACCTTTGACCTGGGATGCGTCCCTGGCCAGGTTTTGTCCTGGTCATGTCAACAACGCAGAATAGTTAATCACGGTTTACTGAAGGTTCCTGAGTCCTTAGTAAAACAGTTTGGAGGTCTGTAAATGATAAAAGACAGATGTTATAATCCGTGTGGAGTTTTGTGCAAACTCTTGTTTGCTGGGGCCTCTCTGGAAGTGATAAGTGTGGAATTATGGAGACTGATCTGCTACAGTCCCCCCTTTTCGACACGATGCTGGTTCCACAAGTTTCGTGTCGACATCCTTGCAGACCAGGGAGTAAGCCACACGTTAAACACACACAAAAGCCTTGGCGTCACACATATGTACTAATGTAAACCTGATTAAGGGAAACACATTAATCATAATTTGGAGTGGCTTTGTCTGTTTTAGGGGCAAAGTTGGACAGGGTGGTTAGAGGAGGTACCTAATGGTTATGTTTGATCATAACAAAAGATACAATGCAGAAGTCTTCTCATTGTTAGGCTTTTCACTGAGAGGCTGGTGTCTCTAAGCGTGTCAGTCATCAGCAAGGTGACCAGTTGCGTGTGTGCATAGTCTACCGCGGAGAGGGTTTCGTTTAGTCTCACTGTTAGTGCTTGCCACTGACAGTGTTCTTCACGCTTTCCCTGCCGTTTTGGAGTTGCTGTTGTCGTTGGCTGATCTGCGCTTTTTAGAGGAACTGCTAACAATGGTTACAGTTAATTGGGGTTTTAACTGTAGAGAGGGGATTAAATCGATGGAGTCAGATTTAAATTTGTATTGGCTGTTAGCAATTGCCTGTTGGCTGGATGTTAATTTAGGGCTAGCAGTGCTGTGGTGTGGGTGATGCTAGTCTGTGAAATTAACAATTCAGGAGCAGGGGTTAAGTCTGTTCAGACGTAACAGCAGTGTTGTGGGTAGCTGTTTTAGTAAGCTTTTAATGCGTCATTCAATTTAGCAGCTCCTTAGAGAGAAGTCACAAAGTCACACTTATATTGAGCCAAATTAACTGCATGGGTCAGTAGCAAAGCTACTTACAGTACAGGTAATATGTCACAATAATAGTGGAGTTTAGTTTCCTATGTATTGCGCATTTAAGTTATTAAACAGTGTTATCTCAAGCCGTATTAACAAATGTTAATTTACTTATAAGATTAATCACTGAGGTGTTTCAGTGTCAATGAAAGCTTTAAACTATTCATTAATTATCAAAGCTGTAAGCTTTTCGATCAGCGTCACTACTTTCAGGGAAGGGTGTACTTCCTTTGAGTGACCGCATGAGGGAGGCGTGGAGCTTATCCCTGTGACTTAGTGGTTTAGCACCTCCCTTCCGCTAGGGGGTGATAGAGACTCGGGAGTCTGTGGTTTCGCACCTCCTTTCCGCTAGGGGCGAAAGAGACTCTCGCGAGTCTGAGATTTCGGAGTGACGTTTCCGGCCCGCCCCTTTGGGGGTCCTGGCGCGGCTTGCTTTCAGCTTCCAGTCAGAGGTTCACTCTGGACGAGTCTACAACTCTTAAAAAAACAAAAACAGCGGTTTAAAACACAGCAGGGCTTTGTACAAGGCCGGTACAAGGCCACGTTTTAAACACAAGCACATTTACCATAGCAGGCTCAAACCACGTTTTTAGACAAAACGCACGGCAGCCCACGTGGCTTTTAGGGGGAGAGTTTTCACAGTTAGCTAGGCTGTGAAGGCTTCCAGCACGGATTTTTAATCCGTGCTCGAAATACACCCGGCTTACAAGCCTTAGGGAGACAAGTTTTCTCATAAATTCGGTACAACGCGGCAATTTTTACAACTTGTAAGAGACAATTTTAACTTAATTCTGGTACAACGCAGCAATTAGCTTTGTCTCGGGCCCATATACACACTTTGGCTAGCGTGTTAGCATGCATGCAACATTTGCAAAGTCTTTGAGCTTTTCAGCAGACTCTAAGCAACTTTTGACAAGTATTTAATTAATGCTGGAATCTCGCAGCCATTAATAAATTTCATAATTCAAAAAGTCCTTCAGCGGACTTTAAAACAACTTTAATAAGTACTTCTTAATGCTGGAAGCTCGCAGCCATTAAAAGGATCTCAAAATGGATGCTCTGAAGGTCCACGTGTTTTACACACCCAAACCAATCCACTTCAACAAAGTCTCTCTGTCTTCAGCAGACTTTTGGCAACTTTAACAAACATTTAATTCATGCTGGAGTCTCGCAGCCATTATTCAATGTTTGAATTGACGCTTTCGCGTCACTGTACGTACAGTATCAGACTTTCACGGTCAGGCCAGCTGACACGGTTTGAAGTCAACACACAATTTCGATAGCGCTTCACATTTGATCACCTAGCGATGATCACACACACACACACACAGTTAAACGCATCACCAGCTAAAGCACAGCTTAGACACAGCTTTCAGTGGACAGCAATTTGTGTAAAGACTTTAGGTGTTATTTAATAATTTCAATGTTTAATCAAGAATATTCTTCCAAGGCCTCACGAGGCACCAAAAATAATACTGTAGTGAATATGGTCTTATTAATAATTAATATGAATGTTAATTATGAAAATTAATAATTAATATTTTGCTTATCAAAATATTAATTTCTTTCGGGGCACCACTCTAGTTTTAGACAGATCTAGAG
This sequence comes from Neodontobutis hainanensis, assembly GCA_024349245.1. Taxonomy (NCBI): domain Eukaryota; kingdom Metazoa; phylum Chordata; class Actinopteri; order Gobiiformes; family Odontobutidae; genus Neodontobutis; species Neodontobutis hainanensis. Next base: position 63,403 of record JALDNG010001145.1, read on the forward strand.
AAACTGTTTAGTCTAGTCTCATTAATCTAAAGGAAGTAAATTCTTCTTGTTTTCGAACATTTCTTGATATAAACAGGGAAACATTAATGTCTTTATGGGATTTTATTAAAGATTATACAATGGTGAATAATATGACGGGAACATGGTAAAGCATTAAAACACAATAAGGGTTGAACACAATGGGAATACACAGGGATAAACAGTTGCATGGAGGATATGATGAAACCAGGAATGTTTTGTACAGTTTAATCTAGATTGGGGAATTTAAAGGGACTTTTAACGGGAAAAGGAGATGGAGGCTTCTAGAGTTTGGACTTTGTAATGCCGCCAAGGCAGTTGTGTCACGTCTTGGACTTACTCTGTAGTCAGCGGGTGCTGGCCCGGTTCGGTGTGGTCGATATCAGTGGTCCGAGACGGCGTCCTGAATGTTCTCCAGAAAGTCCGTAACTTGCTGATGAAGCGCTCCACACACCAGGGGTGCCGTCACGTGCAGATCTCTTCCAGGGGTGGGGTCGCCGTGCACCCAGGGAAGAGAACAAAAGCGTCTAGTTGCTGTCCAAACTCGCACGGCCTCTCCATCGGTTGTACCGTGTAAAAGTTGAAGTTTGTGTAGGTTATGTCACGGTCCATGAAAGAGTTCTCAGCTGTTGCTTTGCTGGTTAAAACTTGCTTCTGCGCGCTCTTTTGGGGAAGAGCAGGCGCTTTAGCAGGCACGGTCTTTAGAACGAAGGAAAGTTAACTCGTTTCCACGAGGCCCAGGTTTGCGGCGGCGAGGCAGTCCTACTGGACCGTCGCCAGAAGGCCGCAGGCTCACCGAGAAGGGTGAAAGGTGCGAAGGGTGAAGCAGGCTGCCAGAAGGGAGAAGGGAGAAGGGATGATTCTCTGGGAGCGTGCCAGTTTTGTCACCTTTGGAAAAGGGGCGTGTCTTACGAAGAAGGGTGTTGCCTTGGCAAGTTTGACTAAAGTTTAAGTGTTTAAACTAAGTTTTAAAACATTCCTTGCTTCAGCAATTTCTTTTGGTTTTTCATAAACACGCAAAACACTTGTACTGCAAAGTTATACAGAGGCATTTGTCAGGACATGATGGAAACAATTGTTACATTTCCTTAAAACAGAACACAACCTGCAAACAAAACTAGGATGAGGAGTTCTCGTCACGACTCCGCGTCCTGGAAAAGAACAGTATAACAACAGCACATTAATACAATAATTCTTTTATTAAAATAACAAAATATCCTTTGGGAGAAGTCAATAGTTCTCTGTCCGGTCAAACACAAGGGGGTAGTGTCTGACCATCAGAAGTTCAGGGTTTTGGTGTGATCAAACGCATTCCTACGTCCTTCTTGAGTGCTAAAGAAAGTTCTGGGTAAAGCTGAATCAACACCCTTTATCTTTAGGATTTACAGTCCTTGGACATGGTGCCAGGATGTGGTGCTGGTCCTGAGTCACCTTTGACCTGGGATGCGTCCCTGGCCAGGTTTTGTCCTGGTCATGTCAACAACGCAGAATAGTTAATCACGGTTTACTGAAGGTTCCTGAGTCCTTAGTAAAACAGTTTGGAGGTCTGTAAATGATAAAAGACAGATGTTATAATCCGTGTGGAGTTTTGTGCAAACTCTTGTTTGCTGGGGCCTCTCTGGAAGTGATAAGTGTGGAATTATGGAGACTGATCTGCTACAGTCCCCCCTTTTCGACACGATGCTGGTTCCACAAGTTTCGTGTCGACATCCTTGCAGACCAGGAGTAAGCCACACGTTAAACACACACAAAAGCCTTGGCGTCACACATATGTACTAATGTAAACCTGATTAAGGGAAACACATTAATCATAATTTGGAGTGGCTTTGTCTGTTTTAGGGGCAAAGTTGGACAGGGTGGTTAGAGGAGGTACCTAATGGTTATGTTTGATCATAACAAAAGATACAATGCAGAAGTCTTCTCATTGTTAGGCTTTTCACTGAGAGGCTGGTGTCTCTAAGCGTGTCAGTCATCAGCAAGGTGACCAGTTGCGTGTGTGCATAGTCTACCGCGGAGAGGGTTTCGTTTAGTCTCACTGTTAGTGCTTGCCACTGACAGTGTTCTTCACGCTTTCCCTGCCGTTTGGAGTTGCTGTTGTCGTTGGCTGATCTGCGCTTTTTAGAGGAACTGCTAACAATGGTTACAGTTAATTGGGGTTTTAACTGTAGAGAGGATTAAATCGATGGAGTCAGATTTAAATTTGTATTGGCTGTTAGCAATTGCCTGTTGGCTGGATGTTAATTTAGGGCTAGCAGTGCTGTGGTGTGGGTGATGCTAGTCTGTGAAATTAACAATTCAGGAGCAGGGGTTAAGTCTGTTCAGACGTAACAGCAGTGTTGTCGTGGGTAGCTGTTTTAGTAAGCTTTTAATGCGTCATTCAATTTAGCAGCTCCTTAGAGAGAAGTCACAAAGTCACACTTATATTGAGCCAAATTAACTGCATGGGTCAGTAGCAAAGCTACTTACAGTACAGGTAATATGTCACAATAATAGTGGAGTTTAGTTTCCTATGTATTGCGCATTTAAGTTATTAAACAGTGTTATCTGCGAAGCCGTATTAACAAATGTTAATTTACTTATAAGATTAATCACTGAGGTGTTTCAGTGTCAATGAAAGCTTTAAACTATTCATTAATTATCAAAGCTGTAAGCTTTTCGATCAGCGTCACTACTTTCAGGGAAGGGTGTACTTCCTTTGAGTGACCGCATGAGGGAGGCGTGGAGCTTATCCCTGTGACTTAGTGGTTTAGCACCTCCTTCCGCTAGGGGTGATAGAGACTCGGGAGTCTGTGGTTTCGCACCTCCTTTCCGCTAGGGGCGAAAGAGACTCTCGCGAGTCTGAGATTTCGGAGTGACGTTTCCGGCCCGCCCCTTTGGGGGTCCTGGCGCGAAGCTTGCTTTCAGCTTCCAGTCAGAGGTTCACTCTGGACGAGTCTACAACTCTTAAAAACAAAAACAGCGGTTTAAAACACAGCAGGGCTTTGTACAAGGCCGGTACAAGGCCACGCTTTTAAACACAAGCACATTTACCATAGCAGGCTCAAACCACGTTTTTAGACAAACGCACGGCAGCCCACGTGGCTTTTAGGGGAGAGTTTTCACAGTTAGCTAGGCTGTGAAGGCTTCCAGCACGGATTTTTAATCCGTTCGAAATACACCCGGCTTACAAGCCTTAGGGAGACAAGTTTTCTCATAAATTCCGGTACAACGCGGCAATTTTTACAACTTGTAAGAGACAATTTTAACTTAATTCTGGTACAACGCAGCAATTAGCTTTGTCTCGGGCCCATATACACACTTTGGCTAGCGTGTTAGCATGCATGCAACATTTGCAAAGTCTTTGAGCTTTTCAGCAGACTCTAAGCAACTTTTGACAAGTATTTAATTAATGCTGGAATCTCGCAGCCATTAATAAATTTCATAATTCAAAAAGTCCTTCAGCGGACTTTAAAACAACTTTAATAAGTACTTCTTAATGCTGGAAGCTCGCAGCCATTAAAAGGATCTCAAAATGGATGCTCTGAAGGTCCACGTGTTTTACACACCCAAACCAATCCACTTCAACAAAGTCTCTCTGTCTTCAGCAGACTTTTGGCAACTTTAACAAACATTTAATTCATGCTGGAGTCTCGCAGCCATTATTCAATGTTTGAATTGACGCTTTCGGCGTCACTGTGCGTACAGTATCAGACTTTCACGGGTCAGGCCAGCTGACACGGTTTGAAGTCAACACACAATTTCGATAGCGCTTCACATTTGATCACCTAGCGATGATCACACACACACACACACACAGTTAAACGCATCACCAGCTAAAGCACAGCTTAGACACAGCTTTCAGTGGACAGCAATTTGTGTAAAGACTTTAGGTGTTATTTAATAATTTCAATGTTTAATCAAGAATATTCTTCCAAGGCCTCACGAGGGGCACCAAAAATAATACTGTAGTGAATATGGTCTTATTAATAATTAATATGAATGTTAATTATGAAAATTAATAATTAATATTTTGCTTATCAAAATATTAATTTCTTTCGGGGCACCACTCTAGTTTTAGACAGATCTAGAGAAACTGTTTAGTCTAGTCTCATTAATCTAAAGGAA